>JBBPCX010107596.1:0-21848 GCA_037974365.1 Hydrocynus forskahlii
GACTGTCATTTGCATCGACTATTTAGGAAAATCAGAGAAAAATATCATTTGCATAATAATTTGGAACACAGTGTAGAACTATTAAAAACACCTAAACCCCCCAAAACATCAGAAGTACTAAACCCCGACAAAAACACAAGAACCACTGAAACTACAAAACCTCACAGGATCTGCTGTGTGGAGTTAGCTGCCAAAGTTTCTTCTCTCTTTGTCGTGAAGGAATAGATGAGCTAAAAATAGCACCGTTTTTCGTTGAATCCCACAAAGTTTCACTCAGGAAACCACCGGAGAGGCCTGTGGGGTTCCATCAGCCACCTGGGTTTAAAAAAATCTCCCTTCCAGTTCATCAGAAAGGTGTTGGATGGGTATGAGGTCAGGACTCTGTGCTCCATGTCTTTATGGAGCTTGCTTTGTGCACTGGGACACAGTCATGCTGGAATAGAAAAGGTTTTTTCCCCAAACTGTGTCCACAAAGTTGGGAGCATGGCGTTGTCCATGCTGTCTTGGTCTGCTGAAGCATTAAGATTGTCCTGGAAGTAAAGGGCCTGGCCCAAACCCTGAAAAACAGGTGTGTCCCAATACTTTTGTTCATATAGTGTACACACACCTGAGCTCAATCTAAGCTGGGCATCGACGGGGCGCGGAAAAAAAACACACATCATGCTCCATAAGCAGACACATAAGCAGACACTCCGGAGCGCCTGGATCCTCCTGTCGCCCACCCACAACCCTGCTGGAGGACTCGGGGAACTGCACACACCTTCACATTCACCTACATTTACAATTACAGAATTTGTCAGACGCTCTAACCTAGAGTGGCAAACCTGTTCTTTACAGTCCCCAAGAAAACACACACCTCATACTAGTGGTTAGCGAGTTGCGCCTGCAATCGGAAGGTAATGGGGTCGAATCCCAGGACTGCTGGTGGCAGCACTGAGGTACATTTAACAAGGTACCCACACACTGCTCCCCTGGCGCTGTGTTCCTGGTTGCCCACTGCTTCACTTGTTGAATGGGTTAAACACAGAAAGAATTTCATACTGTTCACACTGTTTGGCGTGTTCACGCATGACAACTGGACACTTTACACTGCTTCCCCACTCTTGTGAACTGACTTAATTTTCCATGTTTGCACTTTACGCCTCACTCCTGTATGACGCACATGCAGCTGAATGCACCAAACACACCCCTGTGACACTGTACTTGAATACTGTTTCTGTACTTTAACAGGTTAACTTCATATTTGTACTCAACTGCTGCTGATCAGTTGTTCTTATAAAGCACAGTTACATTCCAGTGTTCTGTTTGCTTCCCACTTGACCAGACAGAAAAATTGTACTTTTTTGGATGTTAACAATTACCCTTGAACTAAAATGCACATTTAGAGTTTATTAATATATGTGTCTTCTTTGTACTCTGGAGCCATGTCCCCTTATCTCACTGTTTTTGTGTATATAGCTGAGATGACAGTGAAGTGTTCTTTGACTTTGAGGTCACACAGAAGACATATTATGGGGTGACTGGGACTTAAAACAATCCTGGACTTTCTCCTAAATAGGCCCACCAGCTAGACATGTACAAACAGCCACTAGCAGATCTCCACAACTCGGCCATCATCTGTTGGGATGGGGGGCGGGGGACGAAACGAATGATTTTGAAAAGCTATAATGGTTCCAGCCTCACACTTCAAATACAAAAACAACAGCTATATACCAACCTCCACAACAGAATTCACACTTTTTTGTTGGCTTTTACTTATGGATTTTACACCTGAAATAATCGTATTAGCGCCCTCTGCTGTTGTTAGTCAGTTAAGGAGAAAGGCAGGCCGACGTCCGTGCACCAGATGGCCGTTCTGGACTTTTCCAGAACACACAGATTGCCAGTCCATCCCTGTTCTAAGTGCTCAGTGAATAGGATGGTCTTCAGTATCCATCTGAAGACAGTGAGGGTCTCAGCAGTTCTGACAGTTGGGGAAGTTCATTTCGCCACTTAGGCACTAAAAGTGAGAGACAGGAGACATGTTGCAGGTCTTTGATCTTTGAGAAGAGGTGTGTAAAGTTGGGCTGTACTTGATGTTTTATGAGAGCTGTGACCTGTGGTCTAATAAGTGCTTAAGTGTTTTCACAAACATTTCCAGTTAATGCTTGAGCAGTGGGTCCTGGAGCACCCCATCCATGCACATTTGAACCATGATTTATTTTAAAAGAAGCCAGGCCGCTTGAAGAAGAATGAGAGAAGGTGTACAGCAGAGTGTGTGAACCCAGACTAGTTGTAAGATTAGCTAAAACAGGTTAAGTCCAGCATTACTGGATGTCTGGCTTGTGACTATATAGCATGTGAAGGCATTTATTCAAATGTGCACATCAGAATCAAAGCATTTAAAGTGCAGAGACAAATCACTAAGAAAAGTTCTTGAGGGAATCCACCTTGAGAACCACAGAGACTTGAAAAGTGAATCTTTGGAGCCCTCATGTATCCAAAAACTATGTAGAATCTAAATTACAGGTGTAATGTGACATCAGTAGTAGAAAGCCAGCGATCAGCGATGCACCGATCAGCCATATCATTTAAACCACCTGCCTCATAATATGCAGGTCCCAGAACAGCTCTAATCTCTCCGGTCATGGACTCCACAAGACAGCTGAAGGTGTGCTGTAGTGTCTGGCCCCAATTTGTTAGCAGAAGAATGTGAATGTCAGAGAACGTTGCCCAGGGCATCACACTTTCTCCACCAGCTTGCCTTCTTCCCATAGTGTATCTTTAGTCCATCTCTTCCCCAGGGAAGCAACACACACACCCAAGTGTTGCTGTTATTTGAAAGAAAACGTGATTCTTCACACTATGCCACCTCCTTCCATTGCTTCATAGTCCAGTTCTGATACTCATGTGCCCATTTTGGGCACTCTGACCTGTCTGTGGCTACACAGCCCCATACGCAGCAAGCTGTGATTCACTGTATGTTCTGACATGTTTCTATCATGAAAGCATGAACCTTTTCAGCAGTTGGTGCTTCAGTAGCTCCTCTGTGATTTCAGACCAGATGGGCTAACCTTCACACAGCATGTACATCAATGAACCTTGAACGCACTTGACCCTGTCACTGGATTATTGATTGTCCTTTCTTGGAGCACTTTTGGTAGGTACTGACCACTGGGAACACTCAACAAGACCTGGTATTTTGGAAATGCTCTAACCCAGTTTCCTAGCCGTTGCAATTCGGCCCTGGTCAAAGTGTCTCAGATCCTTACACTGAAGGGGCATTTATGGATTACTGGTGATTGACATGGTAGGAATACATGGTTTTAACCTCTTGACGGTCACCCCAAGAAAAAAAGTGTTGAAAAAATCGTTTTTTTTTTTAAACCATGACCATGCAGCTTTAAAAAAAAAAAAAAAGTCCAACAAAAGGTCAAGCAGACTAACGATGGGAAAAGTAACAGTAACATTCATGAAATGTTTTCAACAATATTAAAACCTCATACTTGTCATTTCCTTCAGGTTTTTAAATCTGTTACAGTTTAATATATTAAGAACATATTAAGAATATTCAGAGAAACGTGGTCAGTTGCTAACAAATGAACTTTGTGTATGCAGAACACATATGCAACAGTGCATAGGGTGTGTAAGGATGCGTGTCAGTGTGTATAAAAAACACTGTGTATTGCTACGTTTTTATTGTGGAATCTGAGGAAGCAATTTTGGTTTGCATTCAAGCAAAGGAAAACTGCACATTTGTGGCACATCTGCCTTGAGACTCCTTTTGGACAGAAAGTGCATCTTCCCCGATTGTCAGAGTGGAGTGGCCAGTGTGCAGTGCTGTCAAATTGCATGTCTAGTGTTGGTTGCGGGAGCCTTGCATTTTGACGGCATCTTGAATGCCCAGGGGAAAGTGAGGAGCATGCTAGTCTGGCAATTCAGGGCTTGTTGATCAGCTTTAAGCTGTATGCAATGCTTAAACGAAACCTCCTCAGTGGCACTGGCTTCTCATTTAGCAGATGACATTCCCGCTCGTAAAAAAGCCAGGAATTTGACACGGAGAGGTCCAGCATGTAGCCAAACAGAGGAAAATACCACCACCTAGATTTCACTGGGGTCTTGCACAGATGCACAAGTATGTCAGACAGGTCAGTACCTCCCATGTGTTCGTTGTGGGCTTGGATGAGGGACAGACATGGGACCCTGACCTTCAATTTGTCCTCCTTGCTCCACCGCTTCAAAGTGGAAAAAGGCTCAACTCCACAAGCGTTGCTCAGTAGGTTGTCACTCACTCAACCCATTTCACTGCAATGAGACCGCCACTAGACCTGCAGTGACATGCTTCACCGCCTTCTTTCATCAGCTCTTTATCAGACATCAGCGGCGCGTCACACATGCGGTTTGGTCGCACTGTACCAATGCACCAGATGTCCAGAGTGGAGTTCAGCCTTTGATATAATCCAAAACAGGTGTAGTTGTTGTCACATGGGGCAGTTATAGTTTTATAGTTTTTTTTCATTATTTGGCACCCAGAGGTAACATCTGCTCCTCCTCAGTCAAGTCAACACAGAAAAACGTTTCCCTTGATAAAGCAAGAGATCATGCCCAATGCCACAGGAACTGGCTCGACAGAAGACTTTGAAGCCCCACTTATCTGGTTTATTGGCAATGTACTGACGCAGAACAGAAGGCGGATTTTGAAAAAACGATCCTAGCTGTCTTGACAGTGCTGACTGTCACGGAAGTGAAGAAGTCTGTGTAGCTGCTTGAATCTTCTGCCGGACATGATATCTGCTACCAGATTGTGATGAAATGTGCCAGTAGTCCTCTGTGGATGGGGGGCTGAAAACTCCCATGTACAGCAGAATGCACAGGAAACATTCATTTTTTTATGGGCTCTCTTCTGGAGTTTCATTGTCTTGATCCTCGTCTAAGGACTCAAAATCAGACTCTGTGTCTTCCATTGTTGGCCAGAAATCTGGGTCATCATCACTGCAGCTGGAGGATTCAGCATCTGACACAGCAGGATCTTCGGGCACGAGTGTCTGTACAGGGTGAATCCTTTGTCCATAAAATGTTCTGGTGGCCATTTATATAATACAGAAAAGAAAGCAATCCACATTCAGATGCTTTTCACGAAATATCTATGTCAAAGCAAACTATTAAATTCATGTCAGTGAGTACATTGTAACTGAAATGCAACAGACTTGCATATAAATTGAAAGAATGGACAGAAAACAGATATCTACATAGCTAAAAACATAATTACTTGAAAAAAGTCACCACAAATGGGCATATCAACCGTTTGTCACATCATTGTTTTTACTAAATCATTAGATTGTTTGATAGGTGAGTAAATGTTCATATAATGGGGAATTAAACACACACTATACAAGGCCCAGATCTCCCTCAGCCCTCTGTGTGCTTGAATTGGAAGAAATCAGGTCCTTCAAGCTGGGCTGGAAATCACCAAAGAATAGGCTCTTAAAGAGCACCCAGACTGAGGCCCAACACCTGAGATCAGCACTCTACACCACTGTACATGTCAAAGTACATGAGCTGTCCACATGGCCGACTATGAAATAATGTTATTAAAACTTATTGGTGGGATACAACAACGTAATCAGACCTTTTTGGTTTAATAATGTTGGATGGGTTTGGTCATGCTTTCTTATGCCCTGGGGTTGACATTTTTTTGCTCTAGTACTCTAATAAGTACTTACATGAATGAATTGGTACTCACCGACAAGTCTTCCACCTCACTATTCGTGTCACCCTCACTTCTGTAGTCAATTTCACCAATTCTTTCTTTCTGACTGATCCACTAATGTGCCGTTCCCATCCATAGTTCAACTGCAGAAGTTTGAAAGTCCCTGTAGTCAGCTTGGACATGTGAATGTGCATCAAAGCTGATAAACTTTTGTCTGACAACCGATTTCTGTGCTTATTCCTGATTAGGTTGACCTTAAAGGAAGGGTGACAGAAAATATCAGTATTTTCTAAATGTTTGTGTAAGCATCTGATCGGTCAGTGTTAACAATACTGAGCAGTTCTTTCACAGAGGATGCTCACTGAGGAGGCTGAATGC
Source organism: Hydrocynus forskahlii (assembly GCA_037974365.1). Taxonomy (NCBI): domain Eukaryota; kingdom Metazoa; phylum Chordata; class Actinopteri; order Characiformes; family Alestidae; genus Hydrocynus; species Hydrocynus forskahlii. Next base: position 6,068 of record JBBPCX010107596.1, read on the forward strand.
TCATCCATTCCGTGAAAGTAGAGTCTGCTTCTACAGACAAGCAGGCTTTGTACTTGAATTATATCATTGAAGACAATGTTTCTAAAACCATGAATGTCCTGCTTTTCCTTGGGCCATGTAGAGGGATCACATGCATTTAATAATGCATTCCAGCTTTCAAATTCTGAAATCAAAGCTGTTAACAGATCCACTTTGCCTTTGTCTGCATCAACCTGACTGGATGTTTTTGACCTGTAGTGGCCATTGCTTTTCAGTAAAAGACTGAACTGGCCTACAGCCACCATTAGCTCGTCTTTACACTGTCCAATGGTAAGTTGCTCATGCTGAAATATAGCAGATGTCTGTTGCAAGACAATGCCAATATGCAGCATGTGTGATAAGAAACAGTGAAAGTGTTCAGTACAAATCTCTTCCATGTTTGAAACTGATGACACTTGATCCCTAATTGCAGGTAGAGGCCTCTAAATTTTAAGTTTAAAGTTTCATGCCTCCACGCAGACCACCTGGTGTTATGGAACTTTCCAAGTTTCACAAATTGAATTCCTTTCTCGTAGCAAAGCTGCTTTAAAGAGTCCACCTTCTTTTCCGCGCACTTTTGCAAATAGAAACTGAGAAGTTTAGTGACTACCTGATTACATCTGGCACAATATGAGATCGATTTATCAGCAGACTTTGCACGGTTTTCCAGCGTGTGTGCGGCGCAAAGTACGTGGATAAGGGAGTCCCCGATGGCAACTACCCATCGTAACTTTGGAACCACTCCGTTGTACACTCCCACCTTAACAATTGCTCCATCTGAACACACAGAAACCAGTCTGGCCTTCCATTCATCACATAATCCATTGGCGACAAATAAATTGTCAAGTCTGTCAACAATATCTTGTGCAGAGCGTCTCGGACCTAAATTAATTAAACCAAGGAAATCCGATTCATCTTTGCTGGAAACGGTTACGGGGTACACGATTTCGTGTTCTGATCTGTTAATGTCGTCTGATCCGTCGAAAAGAATATCCCAAAACTCAGCAGCTTTCACTTTCTCAATTATGTCCGCGCGGATTGTATCAGCAGTACTGTGCACCAGTCGTCTGCCACCCACATTGGAGTGATATGCTGTCCCAGCATTGACCCCGAGTCTCTTTAAAGGTACAACATCTTGTGCAAAATTACGAATAGGCCGTGCGTGTTTTGCTGCATGGAACGCAAGAAGGAACAATTTTTCGAGAGCTTTGAATCGATCTTCTCTTAATTTGTCTTTCCACTGATCAAGGGGTGCCGCTGCCCTCCCTTCTTGGCGAGCCTTTTCTCGCTCCATGGCCTCGGTAACTCGTTTATGCTCTTGCTACCTTTGTGTTTCTCAAAAACTGGATGGCTCTAATTTGTAGCCCCCATACGCACTTTTGGTGTCTGCACTACATTTCTGAGCGTTCAGTGTTAGCTCCCAACCAGGGAACATCCATTAACCACTTTTCTGATCATGAACGTTTTATCTTTTCTGTGATGGCTTTTTTGGCAGGTGGAGGAGCACCAAAAAAAAAATCACTCAGTGGTCTCTGTTTAGACATTTTTAAGGTAGAGGGGGCGGCTGCCACCTTTAAAAAGGTAGGCTAGGTAGGCAAATGTAAAGATACGGTAGGTAGGTAAGCTAATTAATTTGGCTACAAATTAAAAGAACCCTTGCTGAATTAAAGTTTCTGTAAGTAATTTCTGCACTCAATCAAAGCGTATTTTAAAACGTACTTATTTGTTGTCTTTTTAAGGTTTTCCGTATAATAAAGTAACGGGTCATGAAGTCGAGGGGGCGGGGAGGAGCACGCAGTGAGATCAGACCTGAGATCAGACCTGCTCTGACTGAATTTTGATTGGTGCAGAAGCGAGGCTCCGCGGACCGACAGGAACCCTATTTTAAAACGTCATTGTTTTTCTTTTTAAGGTTTTCCTTTCCTGAGTGGTGGTCCTTAGAGCTGCAGTATGAAGTTACTCAAATTACGTACGCTTTTGCGCTGTGAAGACTGAAAACTGCCGCGCATTTGCGTACCACGTATGTCAGCCCCTGCTTATGTCTATACATACCCAGCTCAAGTCCAGCTGAGAGAGGATCCTCCACCGGACCACGATGCTGCTTTATTCTTCAATAAACAGCAAGCTGTACCTCTCCGACTCAGTTTGATTTTTGACTTAGAAAAAGTTCCAGATATAGGCTCACTCCAATTCTCCACGACACTCTTAGTCACTTAGAACCTCACACTCACCCATTTGTCCCACTTCCAACAAACCAGCTTCAAGAACTGACAGTTCACTTGCTGTCTAACAAATCCCACCCCATGACAGTGCCATGTTAAAGAGATAATTAGCATTATTCACTTCACCTGTCAGTGGTTTTAATGCTGCCGCTGATTTCTGTAGATAAGACTGGCTGAGAATCAGAGTAATAAACTGGAGCTTAACACTGGGAATAAAAAAAATGAAATCAGCTATAATAAAAAAAAGAGTCTGAGATACAGATTTAAAAACATACAGTTTTTATTGTCAAACTAAAACCAGTCTTGCTATTTACACTATACAAGCTGGGATTTATTGTATAGGAAACATTAACACTTATGTACATCGTTTATGTATTATGCATTGTGTTTTTAGGCACAAATTAGATGATAAAATGAGGAGTTATTTTTAACAAACCTCAAAAGAAAGGACAGAGTAATTGTTGGGTAGTCTGAAAAATCAGGATCAAGGAAAATATAGCAGCAAAGTCAATAGTTTGTTTTAAAAAAAGTTATCTAAACTGCAGAGCCATCAATCACCTTTCGATCTAGCAGTCTTTATACTCTGTGTGAATGAATGAGAACAATCAGTCAATCGGTTTCAAAATATCGGTGAATATAAACGGTGAAAAGAACTATAATATTCCAGTATTCATAATGTGAAATTTTAGAGCGGCGTATCAATTTGATTTCTAAACAGAAAGATGATTTAATCAGCAACGTTATTTGAGTTACTGGAAGTGTCCTTTAAATACGAGGCATTTTTAACACAACTTTAACACAAACACTTTAATACGAAGTATAAATTAAAATTAATTCACAAAAGGTATCACAAATATATATCCTCAGTAAATATATGCATATTAAAAAAACACAGAAGATGGAGACATAAATTTGGTGCATGGCATCTTGTGAGGAGGTGTGGTGGCACTGACTGAATCTGGAAGAAGGGAGAAGGCTTGACTTTGAGCTCATAAATAAACACTGCATTCAAATTCTGAATAAATATTCTACTTCTGTGTCACATATGTCTTATTAGTTCTCATCACTGATGTCACTGTTCAGTGAAGGCTATTTTTCAGTGTGGGATAATGCTATTCTCATTCTCTAGTCAAAAGCGTTCTTATTGTGTTCTGTAAGATTGTGTTTTGGTGTCTTGCTCAAAAAGCTGTATTTCTGTAGGTCAGACTGTAGATCAGTGTTTCTGCAAGCCTTTCTGTTTCTTTTCCATCTCCAAGAGGTCAAGAGGTTTTGCATTATAGTTTTGATTAGATCTACATCCCTCACACTTAAAAAGAGCACTCGACTGGCATCAGGGACTATGAAGGCGAGACATCAAGCACTATGTGAATGAACAGTCATTTCAATGCTGGTACTTTTCAAACTGAACTGACGCCGGTACTATAATGATAAAGGTTAACACAGTAGTACATCACATAATTTAACCTTTCAGGCACATCTCGGATCACTTTAAGCAGGAACCAGTGAGCAAGCATTCACATTCAACAAAAGATGGTGCATGTAGAGCGAGCAGACCCCAAATCCCCAGCTAAAATATATCTTAGGTTTAGGTAGGATTAAACACTCATGTATACAGCTTTATCCCCGCTATTCTCACACATAAAGGCATCAATACATTCAAACTTTAAACAGATGTTGTCTTAAACATAATCTCATACTGTCTTAGGCAAAAGTTTGAACTCCCCTGGTCAAATGACATGTTCTCCAAGTGAAAATAAGTTCACACCTTCTATAGAGAACACATTTCTTCATCTTCTTTTGATGCACATTTACAGTTAATTTGTTGAAAAAAATAGATCACGTTCTATATTTTTTGACCAATCTGCAAAAAACAGAAATTGCACTATAACGTATGCAGAAAATGCCATATTTCAGATCCCCACAGAGAATGTTCACGTATTTTAATTTTCAAAAACATGTAATTTGATTGATTAGGTTGACTTTTGCATACAACTTCACATTTATATATGTATAGAATCTTTTACAGGGAACAAAATCATGTGGTTGAATACTCTACTCTCTTTTGTGATTCAAAAGCTAATCTAATGACTTTAAAAAATCATACATCTCAATAAATACACCTTAACTCATGGTTTATCTCAGTATAAACAATCTCTGTCGCCTCCTGTTGTGCAGACTGTAGAGGCAGGAGGAACAATACCTTTGGATAAATAACCGCCGAGAGTTTGCTTTGGCACACTGATAGAATGCAGTGAAATTAACTGCACTCCAATTCAGCGCCACAGCAGGACTGACCACGGGTTACTGGCAGATTATGATCACATAATATGTGGTTTGAACCACAGTGATGTACATGAGCACCACAGGCCTGTTTCTGAAGAGTACCTGCATCCATACTTCCATTTGTCACTTGTGCCCAAATCCTAAATGTTCAGGAACAGCAAGAGTGAAAGGCACGAAAAATTCAGTTTCTGTTTGGATCTTAGTATATTCCATTCACTTTACCAAAGACTTCCTGAAAAATAGAAATTGTGCTATTTGTTATGGCCCTGCTGTACAAAGCTTTGGCCACTTTGGCAGTACATCTCAAGACAAATGAAGGAGGGATGAAGAAAAAGGAGAAAAGTGTAGGACACTATATAGTGAAGATAAGGATGCACCGTCCAACAACTTATGTGAGTTTTATTTTAAGGTTCAAACTAAACCTTAAAATAAAAAATGCTTCTCCAAGGCATCACTAGCGTGGCAATCGTTCTATGGACACTAAAGGAATCATTTAACTGCATAAATAGTTCACTGTCTGGTTAAATGATGCTTCCCTATGATGAAAAACTGCTTATAAATTATTCTTTACAGCACCAAAAAGGGTTCCACTACTGTGTACTATACAGATCCATTTTTGCTACGATGCTCTTTCTCCAGTATCAATTCAAGTGGTTCACTGTCTGAATGTTTATCGGTAGAGGGGCGGTGCATCCTCTACAACAGAGGCTCTCAAGCTAACCTTCGAGAAGCCTCCTCAGGTCCACATTTAGCTTCTGTTCCAGCTTCCAGAGTGCAGAGACCTGGTTCAGGTGCATTGGAAGTGGGAAGAGAGCAAAAACATGCACCTCGAAGACTGGGCTGGGAAACACCTTAATAAAAATAGGTTTAAAAAAAAGAATAAAAAAGGCTCAAATTGAGCCTCATTGTAACTCCCAATGGCTCTCATCACTAATAAACTAACATGACAACACACACACAGACGCACACATTCACACACACAGTTAGCAGAGACTGCCCCCTAGTGGCCACCAACAGCACTGCTGCTCCCTGATGTCCAGTCTACGATGATGAAGCTCAAACTCATGATCATAAACAAAACACCCAGTACAGCGAAACAGGCAGCCTGAGAGAGTAAGCGAGAGAGAGAGAGCGAGAGAGAGAGAGAGAGAGAGAGAGAGAGTTAATTCAGTATAGCTCTGACAGAATCAGTTGATATATCACTCACATTGTTGTTTTTTGTGTAAACAGGACACAGTGAGCCTTTGCAGGACTACTATACATTTACTGAGATGTCTGCTGGGTCTTAGGAAAATGATCCTGAAATCTAGAAAGTGGGTCCAGTGCAAATAAAAGTAAACATCTCTGGGTACTGATATTCAGAGAAGGGAAACTCACCACAATTTTGGGGGTAGAGCTCACAGGCTCTTCGTCTTTGGGGACGATGCGCATGTAAAAGACAGCAGGGAAGATGAAGATGAGGCAGGGAGCAGATGTGGCACCTGAAAGGGGAAGAAAGGGACAGATGAAAAGTAGGATGATTTTGATTATTATTATTATTGTTTTAGTGCTACATCTTCATTCAACAACTGGTTTAGAAAGTCATATTCATTAATTAACTCCTTTATTAGCAATAAACACAACCTAATGCTTGTGGTGTTTTACTACAAACAGCAGTAATAATGAAGTGATACATGACCATTTTCACCCTCTCTTTATCCTTTAGAATTCAACAGGTTGGTTTTGTAGCTGTGCTGCTAAGAGTGTTTTATGCAAATTAGCTCTGTTCTGACTGACTGTATCAACAAGCCCACTTAACAGGAGTGGGCAGGACTAAACTAGTTATGTGTAGTAAGACTGATTTTGTAGTATCCCAGAAGGTAATTTTGAGCCCATTTATTTGCATTATTATCAAAAAAGTGTATGATCTACAGCAGAGGTATTGGTTCGTGAGTCATTTGGTACTGGGCTGCACAGAAAGACAGAATAAAAATATTTTATTGATTGTCAGAGTGTGAAAGATCTTTTATTTTGAAAAAAACCCCCAAAAAAACAAAAAACACTCGTTTCGGTCACAGTTCATCAAACATTTAGGACACAAGCTAGCAAAAATGAGTAAAAAACAAACCACTTTGTTTTAGTTGTGTCTAGCCATGAAAATAGTGTTTTATATGAAACTGGTCCGTGGCGCAAAAAATGTTGGTGGCCACTGATCCACAGTGTCCAAATTTTGATAAATGAATACAAATGGCAGCACAACACTTCTGCTTGTCAGTGGCCATGTAGTGATGATTTAAAATAAGTGTGATTTCAGAAATAGTTAAATATGCCATTGAGTCTTTTTATCCGGCATTGCATCATATGCTCCCTGGTAAATTTTTTTTGGACAACATTTTCGGGAAAACGTCACATCGGCATGTGATGAGCACACCCTTTTGTACCCTTATGCACAGATTGTTTTTAGAGCGACTGCAGGGAAAATATTGACTTGGCATCTGCTTTATCAGCTTCAAAACCAGGAGTGGTTACATTCAAAGTGCTCTTCAAGGACAGTCTCATCATTGTCAACAGACCACGTGCATGCAAGTTTAACATGCATAAATAGTAAAACTTAACCACAAGTGATACAGATCAGTACTTTGGGTGTCATTTAAAGACAAACACTCCTATTTAGTGTGTCCTGGTCTGATGGGGCTCAACTACTCACGTTAGTTTCAGATGTTAGGTTTATATCAGGTGTGGGTCGGGTTCAAGTTTTACGGTCGTTTTCACTTTGAATAGATTTTAACATGCTTTCCCCCACGTTTTCTTTTTACTTTCTTTATTTATTGTCCTCTCTACTTTTACTACTTTTGACAAGTGTAGAATCTGGCATACTGAAGTCACATAGTCGTGTTGTTGACAGAATCTGGCACCGACGCCCACAAGGCCTTGAAAAGGAAAATAAAACAGCTAATCAATTCAGGAAAGGTTAGTCTAGTGCAGACAAATAGATGTTTATATTTAATTGGTTCAGCCAAAAAAAAAACTGACTTCACATGTTTTGAAAAAATATATATACTATTTTGTATAATTTTTCTTTTATTTATCCATGAGCTAATAATGATTGTTATAATTAAGTAGGATTCATTTAACTTGCAGGATCCTGTCTGGCCATCTATTAAACATTTGCAACAAGAAATCAACATCAATTCAACATTTAATTGTCAGTGTCATCCATTCAAGTAATGTATACTGAATCAACAGTGGACTTAATGTGATTTAATGTTGAGATTATATTATACCCATTAGGGATAATAAAAATAAATATAACACAATAAAATAGAATTAAGTCAACATTAATGAATAAATATTGAAATATATAACATTTATTGTACAAAATGATATGGAAGAACCTGACCATCATTTGTTCCAGTGTTGAATATTTTCAGTAAAATAAATGTTGACTCTAATTTTTCAATATTGAAAACGTCCCCATGTATTAATACTGAATTAAAGTTGTGTCACCATCCAATATTCAGTATTGAAAAGTTCAATGGTGACTGACGATAAATCCATGCATTTAACCATAATTCAGTATTGAATAAATAACAAATAACAAATAACTAATTTTGGTTATTTGTCAGGGTTAATTGTCTTGAGCTTGGACCAGATTCAAACTCAAAACCTGATGATGTGGTTCAGATAAGACCTGGACAGAAAAGTCTCAGGCTGCATTTGGAATGGGATCAAAATTTCAGGCCCATTAAAGCACTAGAGTTGGACCTGGTAAAGACTAGCACTCCTTAATGGCTTAACGGTTCAATCACATGATAGACTGAAAGCAATACACTCTATAAGAGAAACAGAGGAACCACTCTTGTTTTCCATGGTTCCTCTATGCAGTGGTCGTCAAACCTGCGCCACGGTCCACGTTTCTGCTCTAGCCTAACTCACAATGCATACGGATGGAGCAGAAACGTGGACCATCTGGAGAGGCCTGAGGATCAGTGTAGCATCAGTCCAAAGAACCCTTTATCCGAGTCTGGTTGATAAATTGAAATGTTACACCTCTCTCTGTGTCTGTGTTGTTGACAGGGCGACTCACCAATGATGCCAAAGATGCCCAGGATGTTCGGGGCGAAGATAACAAGCATGTTGATGAAGGTCAGCAGGATGAGGGCGATGCCAACGTGACGAAGCCAGCTGAAGGTTTTATTCGGGAAGATCATCTGCTGGATGGCCCTTCGCACCTGAGTATACGCGAAAAGAAAGAGGCTGGATGAAAATTGCTGCTGCTATTATTCTGATCTGCTTTAGTAGCAGGAATTTGATACGCATGTGTGTTCAGCAGCAGAGGTTTAGTGGGTACCATAATGCTCGTTAGAGCTCGGAACTCACCGGGAACAAGACGACCGGCACCGTAAGTGTGACCGCAGTGAGCACAGCCAGTCGCACACACAGGATCAGAGTGTCATACGGGTCGATCTTGTTATAGGTGTGCAGCAACTCAGACTCCACATTGTCTAAAATAATAAAAAATCTTGTATTATTTCAAATTCAAAACTGCCTTTTGACAAGAACCTGAAAATGGAGAGTCATTTCTATAGATTGTGTGTAATAAATAAACCTAAAACAGAGAGAATAAACAAACAATTTACCACATGTAGCACCATCTTTTGCCAGAAAGCATTTCACTGTACGTTGTACCAGCTATAACTGTATGTGACAAATAAAACTCTTGAACACTGAGTATCTGAGTATTTGTAAAAGATTTAGAAGATTTTCATGTAAGCTTTTTCATTTTGGGGCTTCTTTTCTTTGCAGTAGCTTGTAGTGCTTTGGGGGCAGGGGCAGGCAGACAATGACAGCCATTGTCACGTGGCCACTGACAGGAGGAGGGGAAGTTACAGGTGTGAAACACCCATCTAATGAATATGCATGTGAAAGAGCAGAAAAAATGTAGGTAGTCAATATAAAAAAAAAAAAAAAGAATTTCATTACACTCACTTGTTAAAACAGTAAAATATCAAAATACAGACATATATTTGTTTCAGGTGCTTCTAGATCAGAGACGGTTCAATAAATCTCACCATTGAAGGTCAGATACCCAAAGAGAGCAGCGAGAAAATACATGGTGTACATAATTAGAATGGAAGCATTGGAGACCTGCTGCATTTTCTTCTGAGATGGGCTGTAATCAGAGAGACATCAGGATTATATACACACACAGACAGCAAAAATCTATTAAAAACATTCATTTGTTTGAGATCAGTTCACATGTTTAATAATAATCAAGTTTGGCAAATAACTGGCAAAGGCAAAGTGTTCTTTTTCTTCCTGCCCCCCGCAGATTAAGACTTTTCTTTCATCAGGCAACAGCACTTGCTTCCAAATGCCTCTGGTTTATGTAAGTGATGTGTTCATATTTCAGATGTTGACCTTAATTATGGGATCAGAGTTAAGCTGACTTTCTGATGAACCTTCAGTTGAGATGATGTTTGTGCAGTAACACTGCGCAAAGGGCCAGTACATTATTATTTACGGTACCAAATTGTTCATTTTTCATATTCTTCCAGGACATTTCAGATTTCAGAGAGTGGAAATTACAAGAATGACATGTTGAGATATCTACACCTTTTGCTTTGTACAATTGAATTATCTTCAGTTTTAGATGCTCACTCAGCAACTTAGATGAACCCAGAGCTATCAGGCATATTTTATCACAATATTGTAGGTGTTATGCACTTGGAAAATCAACAAAACATCTATAATTGAACCAGGGGTGCCCAAACATTAGCGTAAAAGTATACACTTATTTATAAGGTACCAGTTGCCACTTTCTTATAAATGTACCCTTAGACTCACTGGCCATTTTACGAGGTATGCCTACTATATTAATGCCCTTTGTCAGAGTACAATTGAGTGTAGCCCCTATGCCCCATCTAGAATGACCACTGAGCAGATATTCTATAGAGACATAGTAGTGGATGTGGCAACATTATGTCTGGTGTGTTACTACAGTGCATACTTATCCCAGCAACACTTGCACAATAGAGCTACAGTCAGAACTTATACGTCTCCCAAATGCACCTACATGGTACATGTTCCTAATAAAATGTTCAGTGAGTCCAGGTACAAGGTAGCACGCGTGATAGAATTAGTTGTTAATGCATCATGTCTCAGACTTACTTGCGCAGCTCAGTGTAGATGGGAAGAACTTCAGGGTGACAGACAAAGGCAAAGGCCAGAATGGGGATGGTGTATGCAGTCTATGGAGGATAAAAAAAATAAATAAATAACACAACCCATATTTTTGCATTTAGTATGAGTTAATTTTGTGCTCCAGCTGTGAGAGTGACGAGGTACCTGAGTGTTGACGGTGAACAAACGAGGAGTGCAGTGGTCTTCAACCACCAAGTGTCCATTATCATAACCGTGGGCGTGGTCAGTAACAAGCGAGACGTTGGAGTGCAGGTGTATCGCCGTGCTGTTGGCTGAGAACTCTTCAAATGGACAGGGGATCTGGAACTTTTTATAGATGACCTGAGGGGGAGGAAAGAAGTCCTGGTTAGACAGTGTACAAGATCAGATTTTATCGTTGAGATACGCATTTGTCTTGTGCTAAAGTCCTCCAGATGTTTTACTATTGTCTTGTCTTTGTCTAAGCCAATCATCTTGCAAATTTAGGCTCTGGGTTATTGGATCAAGACAAACACTTTATTGATGTATTTTCTTCCTCTTGCTTGTCACCAACACACACACTCAAACAGCTCAAAACCAAATTATTGCATCTTATGCTGTGAATTGGCACGTTTATTCAGTGCAGACACTGAGCAACAAGAAACTGCAATTCTGAATTTACAATAAAATTTTCTAACCGTTTAAAACTTATTCTAAACATTCTATAACACATCTGTGTTTATTCGTAAAGATTTTATTGTGATTGGAACAAGATTAAGAGTTTTGTAGTGCACACAGTGTTGTCCATCCAGAATTTAAAGCCAATGTCAATGTAAACTGTGTCGCGAAATGAACGTACTAAAAATACATTTGAAGTTATCATTCCATCATTATTCCATTATTATTCCATTGCCTCAAGTCTGTAGGACTGTAGTTCACTTTTAATTGACTTCACCAAACAGTTTGAAAAGGTGAAGAAATTTAGACCATTAAAGACTTAGTGTCGGTTTCCCGGACAGGGATTAAGCCTAGTCCTGAATTTTGTAGTGCTGTGAATAGAGATTTTCCATTGAAAAGGAAAGGATAGTCCAAGACTAGCCTTAATCCCTGTTTGGGAAACCGACCCTCAGTGTTTTGCTTCTTAATCTTGATTTACACTCTCATTTGGCCTCTGCCTTCACAAGATATAAGCAAGGCAACAGAATGTGGTGTCTGAACAGGACATAAAGTTGGCACTGGGTTCCCAACATACTCAGTCAGCACTGTTGGAGTGGGAGGTGGAGAATATTGACACTACTGACTTTATTTAATGTAACAATTCCATTTTGCTTTAATGCTAACATAAGAACGTAAGAATGGTGACATGAGAAGGCCAATGAAACTATAATGAAAATTGTGGTGACTGATCATCAACGTACCGAAATGAGGAAGAAGACCATGCAACTGAGAGAGAATCCACTGGCATAACCAAGGTAACCTGTGAGATACACAACGGGGAGGAATATCAGTATGCATTTATGGCAGATAGACTGAGTAGAAACCTCATAGTTCTCACGTTCCATTCTAAGAAAAGCTTGGCCATGGGAGCCAAGCCAGGTTCTGCAAATGATACCACAACACCAGTATCACCAGTCAATGGCTTTTAAAAGCAAATAAAAAATATCCACTGTTTATCAGTGTGCAAACAAATCAGACTGGCCAAGGCTCGTCAGGTGTATAATGATACACCCATACTGATTGCGTTTTAAATAAGCAATTCAATGAACAAGAAGCAACAATTATATCACGCAGGTTTCACTTACCCAGATGCTTCATTAGGGCCAGGGGCAGAATTATAGATACGGTGACCAGAACCACCAAGTAGTTGCCATTCATATACCATTCCCTAGATCGAAGCGAGAGAGAGAGAGAGAGAGAGTGAGAGATGGATGATTTCACTATTCTCAGTATCTGTTTCCTATTTTTCCATGTCTATTTTAGCTGTTCATGCATTTCTTTTTCGGTCGTAGCAACATGACCATCCTCCATGTGGGGAAGCCATCATTCAGATTGCTAATGGAGGCAAGCACGTAACCAAAGGCTGCTATTTCTGATCCCAGCTGCCTGTCTTCAACTGATCCAGTGCGCTCCAGTCAAAGTCTCTGGCTTATGCAATGATGATGAATGTGATGGCTTAGCATCGTTACTGCAGCCAGTATAGTAGAGGTCAGATTTAGGTTGCCACAGGCCAAAAACGTGTCTACGTGCCTGCATGGGAGCTTGGGTTACGCCCACCATATAGATACACCGTTGCTCGACAAGACGCTTTGAAGTTGCACTGTATGTTATGAACAGATCTCGTAAGAGATTACTCTATTTTCAGCATCTGGTAGGCCTCCCTCATCCGGACCCAACGCAGCTGGTGGCAGCAGTTCTAACACCATGCAAAACTGTATCTGGGCATCCAAACATAAAAATAGTACATAAACATATCAAAGTTCAATGATTCAGCCATAAAAATGGGCCTGGTGCCGTATAATGAATGCATGTATTTATAACATCTGGCATGTTAAGAATCTCACTGGGACATTTTATCGCATTCTAAATCAAACTGTATACTTGTCTGTGGATACAAACACATCAAGACAACGTTCTCTGAAAAAGTTATTGCTATCTCTTGAATCTATCTTGAGCTTTCCATGTGCATAAGTTCCAAGCTAAGCACACTCTGTTCTAAACATCCAGTGAAGATCAAGTGAAGCCCAGGCATGCCAAGGTTCCCCTTTACATGCACATATAATGCTAACTGCTTACGCTACCAGGTTCCATCACTGAGGTAAAAAAGTGCACGTAGCATAAATTGTGATATACTGGCAATTGGCGATGTGTACAATGCTCACGTGATCAGTTGTAGCAGAGTTAGCGTGGTTAAAAAAGATGTTGCACAGGGCTCTAAAGATAGAGGAAGCAGGTGACTGGTGTTCCAACTAGGTGTCTGTTTTTAGCTTCATGAAAAAGTGCTTTCAAAAACACAACCATAATGCCAGCTGAACTGTGGCCATGGTGGTTTCCAGGTGTTTGAAGGTGAACAGCTGATGAATGGATGCATGATGGGGCTTACAGTTATCACAGATTGTCAGATGCTGATAGAAACTGTACAAACAGTGAGTTTCCTTGTAGTGTTTCTACAAAATACAACAATTCAGGAAACCCACATGACCATTTCACAAGTCATTTGGGATGTAGAGATAATTAGGTACACCTACTTTGCATCTACACTTATTGGTCTACCCTGTAAGCATAAAATTAATGCAGCCTATGTGTTGTGACATAGTCTGCCACGCTATGTCCATTATTGAAAATGACAACCATAGGACCTGTGGTGCTCGGACATAAAGGAGGGTGCTACTAGTCACGTTTAACTCCCTCCCTAATCCAGTCATGAATGTTATACTAGGGCTGGAACTGCAGTCATATGAAAAAATTTGAATATCCCCGGTCAACTTTTGCTGATTTTCTAAGCAAATGCATGAAGCGCATTCTTTGCAGGGAAAGAACTTAATTATGCTATTTTTGTGCTAATTCTAGTGCATAGATTCAGAGGAAAATAAAAACACCAGAACCTTGTGCCTAAAGGAAAATAAAACACTAAAATGATGTGTCTTAAATTTTGCACAGGCCACATTTTATGTTTTGTCTATAAATCCAGCAAGTAAACAGTAACTGTGCATTTAAATGTGCAGGAGTGTATTCACTATTGAGGATGCATATACTTATTTACTTATTATCACAAATCATTTGACCAGGGGTTTCTAATACATATGACTGTACTGCTTTTGGAGCATGAATGGAAATCTATGGCAAAGAGAGCAAACTATATCACACTTACCTGGAAGCATAAAAGAATAAAAGTATTCATTGAAATAAAAGGGACAACTACAGTATGCTACTTTTTGTGTAGGCTCTTCAAATGCAATCACTTACTCAGAGTCGCTGTCCGCCCTCAGGAAAGCCTGGATGACCAGAGGAAACTCCGACTTGACAATGAACATGTAGCTGGACATCGCTGCAGGGAGAGAAACAGAGTTGTCAGAGCTGAAGAAAAGCACTTTCAGTAATGAAGCAGTCTGTCTTTCCAGCGTATACTGTTTATTAAAAATATCTAGTGGATGCTTCCCTGGATTAGTTGGCTTTCTGGGAATATGTGAAGTATTAAATGCATAATTCTGTAAATGTATGATTCTATTCGTTATCAATAGCACTGTTCGTCAGCATGGAGACTCTTGATGGGCAACAAGGCTGGGAAATGGTGAGGAGAAAAAAAAAAGAACATTCTGGGAAGAACAAGGCAAAAGGCAGAAGGGAGATAATAAAGTAAAAAGAGAACACAAGAGTGAAAAAGGCAGTGAGAGAAAAACATGGTCTCAGTGCCAACAACAGCATGTTAGAGCAAGCCTTTAAGAGCCCTCTGATCTTTTAGAAAAGGTCTCAACCTTTTAAAGCAAACATTCTCTTAACTGTAGTGGTAGTTATTTTTCCCCTGTGGTGTCGAATTGACCCCTTCGAGAGAGTATCTATAAAACAGATACTCTGGGGGGTTGAATTTATTATTATTTATTTTTCCTTCCAGACTCCTTCTGTCTTTATTGTTCTGCATTAGACCAGCAAAGGTCATCCAGAGTAGAAGGTTCAACCAGTTTCCTGGGTCCAAATGACCATAGTCGAGGGCTCCACTAAATTTGTGCAGAATTGATCAAATTCAGCATCACTATATTTTCCAATCACTATATTTCATCCCAGTGTCACAGTAAGTTATCATTAATTAAGTTATTGAGCTGAGACTGTTTAGTTCTGGGACTCTTTAGTTCTGTTTTCATTTCTTGAAATGACACTAAAGGGAGCCTTGCTCGGTATTATAAATGCTAACCAGGCAGAAAATGTATTTCCACGAACATATTTATGAAACATTTTTTTTTACTTTTTAAAAATTATTTTGTTAGTTGTTTTTGCCCAGCAAATGACATACACTGAGGTTAACTGTCAGGCCCTGGGTAAATATCGTGAAGTGTACAAAATAGAAATAAAAATTAAAACAAACCGCTTGGCATCAGGGGTAAGAGGTACACATCACATATCAA
>JBBPCX010107616.1:0-21843 GCA_037974365.1 Hydrocynus forskahlii
AAACAAAAGTTGGATCCAAAATGGCCGACTTCAAAATGGCCGCCATGGTCACCACCCATCTTGAAAAGTTTTCCCCCCTCCCATATACTAATGTGCCACAAACAGGAAGTTAATATCACCAACCATTCCCATTTTATTAAGGTGTATCCGTATAAATGGCCCACCCGTATATTGTATTGCCATTTTGCGTATTGCACTGCAAATTGAATTTTGCTACACATATGCTTCCATATGTGTAGGGTGTTCAGTCCCCAGCCGTAAACTCTGTCACATTTCGGTCTGACACAGGCCGAAGAGACGAGAAGGAGGCACGGTCGCAAATCTTCATAGTGAGAGAGTTTATTAACACACAAAATACCGTACACGACAAACAAAACTAGGCTCGGGGGGCAGATGCAAGGAAGAGATGAGTAGAGTAGAGGAGAGAGGAGACCAAAGTCCAGGTAGGACAGGTGAGGAGAACAACCACAACCCAAACAGACATTAATGCAGCTACACCACAGCTTGGAACTGAGCCCCTTAAATACACACTCCCTTTGCAATTAGCCCACAATAATAGTCCTCAGCTGTGGCTTCTTTTACTGTCCCGCAGCGACCCCCAGTGGCCGCAGCCGGGATCGTGACAGCATTAAACTGGGTGTATATAAAAACTTTATTCTATTCTCAAATGCAAACAATCTGGAATCCATAAGTCCATATGGCCCAAAAGTAATGATTTAACATTTTTAATTCTGTTACATTTGGCCAATGAAAATATTTTGCAGTAGGTGTGAACAGGGGATGATGCATTTCTTTAGACTAATTAAGAGCTTGTGTGGTATAATGACTAAAATAAAGCTAAATTAATTATGCATTTAACTGCTATTCATTTTACATGTACTGAGTGTTGCAATAACTGCTGGACATGTACAACAGCTGCTATAAAGAAGCACATTTATTATGACATTCATTTATGTGAGGATGAAAAAAGTAAGCCCTTTTGATGCCACTGGTACCACTTGACTAAATTCTGAGGCATGCAGTGATCCAATCAAGGGTTGCTTGTAAAATATGTATAATTTTTGATGAAGTAACTTTAGAGTTTGCACAAATATTCGTTAATTTTTAATACATTTTTCAGGTGTTTTTTTCACTATTAAAGACTCTTTACAAATCCTCAGCCAGATTGGAGCTATGTATTCTTGTCATACACATTAACTGAATTTAAAAAAAATGTCACATCAGGCCTTGTAACAGCACTGTGTCACAAGGCTTTGAACATTAATGCATTGGTTTCTTTTTAATATATTTATGGCATATATGTATACCATATTTAAACATTTAAATAAGACCACCATGTAAATTTAATGATGTTTAATGTCTTGTCATATTCAAGCAAAAGTCCTTAAAATATGCAAATGGCAGAACTTTATAATAGTAGTCTGTTTACATTAGTATTAAGATAGTCATTTAAATCAAATAAATACCAACTGTATCTTAAAGAACATAAAACACATTGTCGCTGCATGATCATTTTTTCTCCTGCATCATCGAAAAAGATGCTGTCTCAACACGATCGGTTTGGACACACTGGACACCATCATATAAAATGTCAAGTTGCTTATATTTCTTTAAAATATGGGAAAACGGTAGACAAAAGCCTAAAAATAGACATATATAGCCCTATTTTTTTTATTCAAGATATGATTGTGAAGCATGCTGTGTCTCATATTTTAACATTTTCATATGAAAATATGTATAGACTACTTATTTCCTCAAGATTTTTATCTTTGGAAATGCAAGGGTCTGACAGAATGACCTTAAAACTGATTCGTGCCGACTTACAAATTGCGCAAACGACTGCGACACACACCACAAACCACAAACTGTCCCACGACACTGCTGCGAGCGCCTACGAACTGTCCCGCAACACTGCTGCGAGCCACTCAACCTGGTCTCGTGTTTTTTCGTGCAGCCATCACGACATAAAATCTATTCAAACGTGCTGTGGTCACGTTTTAGGCCTTTTTTTTACGTGCTAGGACCACGTTTCCTACCCTATGTGTTTTAATGGGCAATGCGTAACACCGCCACTATGAGCGCTAACTGGAGACTGAGGGACGGGGAAGCAATACACTCCCCCAGAATACTATGGTGTTTTTCGTGCTCTGATAACGCTTTGAATAATGTGTGGTGCGACGGTGCAAAACAGAGCCTGGTTTTTAATTCTGCTGCATGAATGGGTGAATGTATTCAATATTGTGAAATTAACTACACATTTCCCGCTAGAAGTGTCATAACAAGTGGATTCCTTATCGTTTGTTTGTGTGGCACCAACTTGCACCAAATCGAAATGAATAAGCCAACATATACTGTGGCGATAAGATATAGAAAACTTATGACACTCAACAGCAGTAATGAAACAAATGCAGCCAACTACGCCACCCACGGGTTCATGCCAATGGGATTACTACTGAAGGTTGTTCAACACAGGTTCGTCAGTAACAGTCAGACGAGAACGTGATTCCCAAACATTTTATTTTTCACATACAAAGAGAAAAACCTGCGCAATAATCTAAAATCTAACAAACAACCCAACAGTGTTAATAACCCAACTGCCAATGGTGGGGACGGGCTAAAGGGGAACAAGAGAGGGGCCCTATCTCAAAATGCTCCATACAGACACAAACCAGTGCTCAAAGAAAATACACACCGTGCCAGGCACCCCAATCACAGGCCTCCCCAAATACGAGCCCCCCTCCCACAGGCAGCCGTTAAATCACAAAATAAAGAATAAAAGAAAATAATATAACACCGAGCATCAATCACAAACAATTACACATCAACTCCAAACCCACAAAGACCACAATTACATCCACAGACAGGATGGTGGCTTAGCACCAAATAAATTTAAAACAAAAACAAAAAAACAAACCCGAAAAAGAGGATAGAAACAAAAAAGCCGTAGCTGGACTAACTGCTGGTGCGTCAGCCCACACAATTACAAACCAGCCTGACGATGCCTGCCAGAAAAAAAATAAAATTAGTTTTAAAAAATGCTCACCAATAAAACACCAATCACCCGGCTCACTAAGCCATACTTACTACCCCAGGACACCGATCGATCTCAACGAGCAGCCCCCAATGGAATCACATCAGCAGAGCTAAAAACAATCCACAATGTGTGAGGTTACATAAGTGCACCCCACTCCAATAACTCCACAACCCAAAAACAATTCAGTGCATGAGACTATGTAAGTGCACCCAGCCATAGTAACTCCACAACCGAGAGTATGCTTACCTCGAGGCAACCGAAGAGCGTGCGGAACGCCTATAATCAGCAAAACTAAACAATTCAGTGCATGAAACTACATTAGGTGCTTACCTTAAAGTGCATGAAACTATGTAGTCTTACCTTAAAGCAAGACACAGGACGTGCTTAATACCTGTTGGGCGGCAATGCTTAGAGCTAGATGGAGAACGTGTTTGACGCCCACTATAAACCACAAAAAAGGCGATGAGCACCAAAGTAAATCCACATGCAGACTCAAGGAGTTGGCACATACCTTCAGTCGGGCGCAGAAAAGCAAATCTCCCACAGTTTGCTCGCGAAATGTTTGTCTGGACCAGGAGCGTGCTCAGACTACCACCATGCGGTTGCAACGGGAACGAGTTTCCGGGGTGGAACTTCCGACTAACCAGTTCCCCAGGTCTTTTATGCAGCCCCAAATCATAGGCACCGGGCGACAGCTGGACTAAAACAATTCCCATACCGGAAACTAACTAGCCAATTAAATGTCAGGCTACATTTGCAAAGCAGTTGAAACAGTTTGGAAGGCGGTGAGACGGGAATTAATTCAATTCCCAGAATACAATGGTGTTTTTCGTGATCTGATAACGTTTTGAATAATGTGTGGTGCGACCGTGCAAAACAGAGCCTGGTTTTTAATTCTGCTGTATGAATGGGTGAATGTATTCAATACTGTGAAATTAAACTACACATTTCCCGCTAGAAGTGTCATTATAACGAGTGGATTCCTTATCGTTTTTTGTTCACAGAGCAGTTGAAACAGTTTGGAAGGCGGTGAGACGGGAATGAATACAATTCCCAGAATACTATGGTGTTTTTCGTGATCTGATATCATTTTGAATAATGTGTGGTGCGACCGTGCAAAACAGAGCCTGGTTTTTAATTCTGCTGCATGAATGGGTGAATGTATTCAGTATTGTGAAATTAAACTATACGTTTCCCGCTAGAAGTGTCATTATAATGAGTGGATTCCTTATCGTTGATTGCAAAATAAAAAAATAGTTTGAACCGGAACTGACGCCTCCGTATGGATGTTACGCCACTCAGTTTTCCCGCGGTTTGTGGCTGTGGAGATCAACAAGTGACCTCAGTTTTCCCGCGGTTTGTGGCTGTGGAGATCAACACGAGACCTTAGTTTTCCTGCGGTTTGTGGCTGTGGAGATCAACAAGTGACCTCAGTTTTCCCGCGGTTTGTGGCTGTGGAGATCAACACGAGACCTTAGTTTTCCTGCGGTTTGTGGCTGTGGAGATTAACACTACACCGTTCACGGTTGAGACTAGGCATACGCCCAGTACGCATCCGCGTAAGGGCCCCCGTCCTTGAGGGAACGACCCTGTCTGTCTCCGTCTCTCTATATATACGCTATGAGGCGTACACTTAATCCTGACGCTGATTATGAGGAGGGCAAGCATTTGGCCCTTGAAATGGACTGAGAGTCTTGGCTGGAAGATGTAAGGGTAAGTTGAAGTTGTTCAATTTCTTGTTTAATTGTGAATTTGCAGATTCTGACATGAGTTTGTAAGACTTTCCTATATTTGTTAAGGATATTGCCAGGAGGGCTTCCATAAACTATGTATAATTTACTGCAATGGATGTGAACTGATATCCTGAAACTGTTCGCACAATTTTCAATGTACAACTTTATGTTGAACTTGCATAGAGGGAGTTGGAAGAGCACAGTCGTACTGCCCCAAAAGCAGCACCTAAAAGGCGTCGACAAGCCATGGGGGTTGGCAAGCCAAGGGGTAGGCGTGGAGGACGCCTCAAAGGCTCAGCTTCAGGTATAGTCAATTCAGTTACTCATATTTATTTGTCATTTGAAGAGTTATGGGATTATAATGGTGAAATGCAGTATTATGCTGCCTTCACGTGCTATGGGAAAGATGATCCTTTCCAGTTGTAATTTGGAAATTGAGTGCGTTGTGTTAAAGTGCTTTTATTGTCGTAATGAAGAAAAAACATGGCGGACCCACATGGAGCTGGTACTTCGGCCAGTTTGTGGTGTTCGCTCTTCGCCATGTTGAAAGTCAAAGTTGATCTCATCTCGGCAACTTGTGTATCAAAATTTTCTCCCAATTCCCCAGTGGAAATTACGACGTGAGGGGGTGTTCATGTGCAGTTTCCAAGCTGGCTTCTGGTATTTACCATAATTCCCATAGGACGTGAAGCACCATTAATCCACATCCCTCTGGGTTAAAGGTGGACATATGAAGTATTTTAATGGTCACATCAGTTAATTTAGACTTTAAGTGTCATCCTTATACACTTGATGATTCAGATGAGCACATGAGGATGACCTTTGTCCAACCAGAGGTGTCAAACCCTGCTTTCGAAGAGCCTCGATCCAGTGTGGACCCTCAAGTGGAATTTGGTAAGATGTACAGTTGTTTCTTTAAATGGATGATTTTAGCCAAGCCAAAGTACATTTAGTCTGCTGGAAATTTCATAAATTGAGTGAATTTGAGGAATTTTCAGTGCCCTAAAGTTTTATGAGTGATCTCATCACACTTTAGTATAATTTGGATATTAAGTCAATTTCCCTTTGAAACTAATGGGATTGAGGTGGATTTTGAAGGATGAAGTTTACAGCCAGAACGTTTTGGTGTGAACCATGAAGGGATAATTGATTTCCTAGCCTGGTATATAGTTGATGCATATAAATTGACATTGCCTTTGCAGAAAGAAACATGGAACAGCTCATGGGGTCTTTAGAGGAGGCTGGCATGCCCACAACTTATTCTTCAAATTCCACTTCGTGTTCATGGAGTCTTAGGCAGCAAAAGACTGCGCAACGATGGAAAGAGGCAAGGCCATATCATCTGAAGTGCCTCCTGGAAACCCATAATGTGGGCCATCCTTTGTGCAGCCATTGCAATGAGGCTGCTGTTATTCGGTGGGAATTCATTCATGTCGATTCATGCTATGCAAGTTGTTGGGTTTTTTTTTTTGGTTTTTTTACAAAATGCAATATGGGATTTATTGTTTGTGGTGTAGCCTTAGTCCATTTTGCAGGATAGTATGTAGGACAGCAACAAAGGCTTGCACACCTGTCTGTAGCTCTACCTGACGTGTTTACTGAACCCCAGGTATATTGCAGGGTCTGAAACGCTCTTATGACAAGTGTTCTAGGCAACCAGTTGTCTTGCATACAGATGTGTGTACAGATGAACCAGATGAACCCCTGTTCCCTTACAAAGGGTTAGATGGTATTATTAGAATGGAGTTGATCGGATAACTTCAGGATTTTTTTTCATGCTGACGTCACATCACATAACCTTGTCACACACTCAAGACCTCTCATCAGTGATCTGTCTTTATAGTATTGATGAGAATTCACCTAGTTGATATGTAATTGCCACAGTGCAGTGACCTCTGATCTTATGAAGGGTAAATATATGTTTGCCATATGATGAATGATGGTCTTAGAACTGTGCCAAGTTTTGTTGTGCATGCAGTGAGGAGTTGTGGCCTTTTCAGTTGTATTGATTCTGTTTTATTTTCTCTTTAATTACCTACTAGATGCAGAGAATGTCTACCATGGCAGTGGTTTTGTGGCCGCTGTGATGTGCAATGCCACCAACGATTAGTCCTGCATAACAGGGAGTCCCTCCATGAGGGCTTCTTTAAACCCATCTCCCCCAGCACATTCATTGTCAAAGGAGATGTTGGCTATTGCATAAAGGAGCAATGTAAGTACAAGGTTAGTTGTGCACTGTTTGAAGCAAGTATTTTATACTAATTGGGTATTTTCTTTTTGTCTAGAATGTATTTTGCCTGTTGTAAACATTCCAAAATGCCCCTGTGAACTCCCAAACATGTCTGTGTCGCCGGGCAAAGCTGTTATTTTGATTTCCATCAATGGTAAAATCATTTACACTTCACATCTCTATTGTGTTCCTAAAGTATTTAAACTCCTAACTCTTCTGCACTCCTCTTTGTTTGGTTTTCTTAAGGATGTTATGATTTGCACCGGCCTCTCTTTGCCTGTCAAAATTGCAGCCAGCAGTGGGCTCCTGATTTTCAAGACCAGCTTAATAGTGGATACTGGCCAGCCTCCACCAGCTCCAACATACTGTACACCCTTGATGTGTTTAGTTCATTCAATGAACGAAGTTATTGCCCCAACACTCTCCAGACAGGCCTTCGTGAAACTTCTTGAACATCGGACGAGATGTGGTGGAAGGGTATGTGTTTACCATATCTCATTGGTTTTTCTTCCAGTTTGCAGATATGTGCAAAGCAATTTATTGAAGGCCTCTTTTAGTCAGGACCTGTGTGTGGTGACACACTGCAGAGAAGCTTCCTAGAGTATAGTTATTGTCTCTTCGAGGAAGATCAGCTTTCCTGCGGCACACCCTTAACCTGCCCTGCCTGTTCCCCTGATATGCTGGCTGTGTCAGTGGATGGCAACAGGAAGCTGTACAGGTTTCTTCAAAATGGAAGGTAATTTTGTCAGTTATTTAATATAATTAATTTTGAATAACTAATTTACGGAGAAATGTTCAAGTTTGGGAAAATCTTGAAGTGATGTGAATTGTTTGGTCTAATTCTCAAGTCATAATGGCTTAACTCTTTGCAGTCTGGACTGACAAAGTACCTGCACATCAGAATTGCTTTTTAGCTCCCTCACCTGTCAAGATTCAATTGATAATAGTGTAATATAATGTCTCTTTCTTGCTTTTTTGCAGTGACTTCTAGGAGTAGATCTAGGTTGTCACAGTCATGCATTAGAAAAATTTTCTTTTCTGTTTCTGGCTTGAGCTGTTCAATTTTTTTTCTTTCTTTCAGTGCTGACTCTCCATTTTTTGAGGCGGTGTTTGTGGCTGAGGACACATCTGTCTCTGAATTTGTTGCTGATTTACAGCAAGCTTTGAAGCAGACATGTTTACATTATATTTTGCAGTAAAAACATTGATATGGTTCTGCAGTTCATTCTCATTTTGCTTTCTGATTCTTCATAGACACGTGGGCAGGGCACTTGTGGCAGCTCATCATGGACCGCAGCAAAGGAGACATCAAGGAGGACAACAAAATTGGATGAGGAAGGCTTGGAGGTTGCTGTCTGTCGGCATGGCTTCCTCTTGAAAGCCTTGAACATGTACAGAGGTAAGATAAGAAAGAACTGCCAATATGACTGTACTGGTATAAGCATGTTATCTCTATTGCTCAATGTTAAATACGATTATTAAAAAAAATAAATAAATAACGGCCAACGTAATGAGAAGTGAAACACTATAGTCAGGAATACAGAATACTATTAGAGAAACTATCTGAATTACAATCTCCATTATGAGAATACCGTACATCAGAATCTCTAGCGTCCTATCTTGGTGTAGGCGTTGTGCTCTTTTAATCATTCTGTAATATTGGACTATTTTTGTGATGGTGAAACTGTACAAGGGCTAAAATACAATATTTAATCGTGCATAATTCATCCCCAGGAGAGATATTTGCCTATCCGATGTATCTCCACAAGCAACTGATTTGGTGCAAACCCACATTCTTGGCCATGGACGTTGTTTGCAAATACTGGCCCTATTTAAATAAAGCTGCCGACAGCCTGCCGGACTTGAAAGTCCTTACAACCGCGAGGCCATTTTTGAGCGTTATGCACACCCAAGCCCATTCCACCAGGTGTGAGGTAGGTTCATGGCTTACTTTTTTTTGTTATTGTCTACATGCACAGAAATACTACTTGATTTAGGTTTGTGTCTAACAGTGTTTATGGTCTTGTTGTGATATTTGTAGATCACATGGAGTGGAAAAAACCAGCAAGGTCAACAGTGGGGGAGGAAGTTGAACAAGTTAACAGCTACCTCTCCCGCTGTGCCTTAACAACAAAGTACATGTCTAAAGGAGGTGACTGGGATTTGACCTCTTTTTTTTTTTTTCTTTTTTGGAGGGGGGAGGGGGATGTTGGTTATTGTTGCTCATTGCATGACTGTGGTCTTCTACATTTTCTCTCAACAGTACGTGTTGACATGCTCACGGTCCATGCCATAGCGTGGAACCAAAAGAAATTCCTGGGCCTACACCATGCGTTGTGTGAAGGTGAGTCTGTCATTTAACAGGTTTTGTGCTTCTTTTTTTTGTAAGCTTTGTGTGACTAAGTTGTATTACTGTTATCAGACGTGCAAGATCCTTCTGGCGGCGATAGAGAATCTGGAGGAGCGGAAGCAAAGCTTGGGATGCACTGATGAAGCAGCATGGGTTTGTGATGTAAGGAAATGGGCAGCCAGTGGTAAGCTTTGAACAAATATGAACCTTTCCTTTTGTTCTCCCAATATGTTCACTTTATTTATGTGCAGGAGATACAGTCTGAGATTCTAGCTATGAAATATTTTACCCCTTAAGATGCAACCAAGATCATTTCATCTTCGTTATACTTTTGCTGATTTAGATGAAATTTGGCAAAACAATACTATACTTATTTAATTATAGTCACAGATAGAGTGGGTCCATCGCAGCTGGAGCAGGCAATAGATGGGCGTTACCTGAATTTGTGGCAGCGGAAACAAGCTCTCTGTCGACAGAATGGTATGTTAATAATGTTTATAGAAAACATGGTGTAGTTATGTACAACTTTGTCCTCATTCCCTGTCTTTCCCATTGTGCTCCAGACAGTGGCAAGTTCCGTCATCGTCTAAGACAAAAAATGGCTCAGAGCAAGAAGCTGCTGTTCAGAGACATATCCACATACAACAGCAAGTACCCTGCCGTCAGAATCGACCCTAATGAGGTTGAGCTGTCTCTTTCAGCAGATAATCAGTCCCTGTCTTGGCCATGGGAGGTTCATGGAAGTGGTAAGGGAGTGGAACCTATTTTTCTGTGTGTAGACAAAAAGTGAACTGGGCTAGTTAGTGGTTGATATTTCAGAGTTGCATGCTATAGTTCAGGCTTGGACATTTATTTCTTTCAGACAGAATTGAAGACAAAATTAAGGTTTTCCAGGCCACAATGCGCGGAGGATGAGGTTGGAAGAGGAGAAGACCATCCTCGTCAAAGAGATGGCGCAACACTGTTCCTGGTTACAGAAGTTAATGGCATTTCTGCAAAGTAGTATCTCAACAGAAGGTAAGTTTGAATATTCAGACCAACAAATGGCAGTAAGATTGAAAAATGAATCATTGTGATCCATTGTCTTTGTATTGAACTTAAAACGGTTGTAATATTCTGAGACACTACGTCTTGGAATGAAGCTCATAGGATATCGACACCTTGCTAAAATTATTTTTTCAAGTTTTTCAGGAAACACAAAAAACAATCAGCTCCTATTCATATTTTGCTTATCGACTAACGGTGTAGGCAATTTTACCATAGGTGGCCAGCATCATGAGGAGGAGATTTAGGCAAAAAAAGTCAATTTTGCCAAAAAAGGACTTGGGCGATCATTTTAGCAAGGTGATATTACAAAGATGCTATCCTTGATTGTGTTGACTTCTAACCTAGCAAAATGACTTTCTATTTGATGTATGTTTTTCATCCTTATTTGTCCAATTGCAGACACTCAAAATAAGGGCCTCTCTGGTCTTTCTAGAAGACCACACTCTGACATTTCCAAAATCCTCAAAAACAGCCTCAGGAACTACAGGGCCGTTTTAGGCCCACAGGGATCCCTCCTGTCAGAGTATGAGGAGGATCCAAGAGACACTGAAGATCCTGATACAAGTGAGGATCCAGACACCACTGAGGATGAAGAGGAGGAAGAGGGGAAATGTTGGTAAGGTGTAGAGGGGTTAATTTGTAGCCTGGTAATACCAGACTCTGCTACTTTGCTTTGTTTTGCAGACAGAGTCTGACAGGGCATAATTAGTGTTTAGTTCCTGGTTGGTGGGTGCTTGTCTGAAGTTTAAAAGGATTGGTGCACTTGTAAATCAGTCACAAAAGTTTGACGATGGCGTATGTTGCACTGGCTCAGCCTGAGCTCAGCCACCTCAAAGTTCTGCTAGACATAGCTATAGAATCACTGACATAGATATAGAATACTTTATTTTTAAATAAACTGGAAAACATTTATATTGTATTTATATAATTTGAACTGTCATCCTGTGTTATGAGTGCCTATATCTGATTTCTATTTTCTCCTATTTTTTAAATTCTTTTAGCTGAGATGGCCTTGGATTCTCATAGGTTGTACTTCACTCAGTTGACCTTGGTAAGTCTAACAGAGCTTTGACTATTTTCAAAAGCCTCACATTGCTCTCGTTCAGCCAATGTACTTCATAACTTTGAAACAAATGGCTGACATGACTGTTGTACTAGGAGTAGTCTGCAGTGTTAGATGCTCTTGTAATAATGGGAATTAGTCTTTGAGAAAAGGACAAAATGTATATTCTATGCACTCCAAGAATGGTGATGAAGGTGGTTTTTGAGTGCTTGGAATATACATTTTCTCCTATTTTCATGTACTTCATAATGTGGTATTATAGATGATTTGCCTTAAACACTTCAGATGCTAAGTGACCATTGTGTTGTGTATTTCTGTCTGTTTACTTTTAAAGCGGTCACGTCAGGTATGTTTCAGTCACGCATGCAGCAGAGCCCTGAGCGCATGTGCGGGTATTTGTGTGTGGGGGTATTGTTACAGTAGTGTTTATGTGCTTGTGTGTGTCTTCTTTCCTCTAGGTTCACAGGCGGAACACTGAGGGGCTTCACATTTGCAGTAAACTCCACAAAGCGTGAAGCAACATTTAAGTGCCCTGAAGGCAGTGAGCTTCTGATAAAAGGACTGAACTGGCTGCATTCTTTACGATCCCGTTGGTGTTTGTGTGTACACTGTAGTTTTGCAAAGACTTTAAATAAAGACCTTTCTTTTGTACTCAACCTGTGTGTGTGTCCTTCACCCAGCCCCGTCATGACAATAGCTGTCATAGTATAATGAATGCAACTATTTTCTGTGAAGTGCAATGATCTGAACTGTGAAATGTCAGTGGTGTATTGAAAGATTGATCTCAAAAGTTGGTCTTTTTTTTTTTTCTGAACGATTAAAAGCTAAAACCTGCACTACAGACCGTCACAGCTCTTGTACATACATATTTCAGATCCTAAAAGGGGGTAGGGGGTCTCTGAATGAATATCTGAAATGTTTCCCATGTCAATGTGAATAAAATAGTTTTCTGTACCCTTCACAATGCTTGTCATCAAATAGTGGCGACTGGATGCTTGCACATCAAAATCTTATCTCGAAACCCAGCACTGTCTTGATGGTAGGTTGCTTTGCAAGTGCCAGGACATACTTTGATACAAAATAAAACCCATACATGTATATCATCAGTTTCACCAATGACTCGCTGTTTGGATGGCACTAAGCAAGGGTTTTGGTTGACATGTGTAAGGATAATGCCATGAAATTCTTTGATATTTGATCATAAAGCACATGTATGTATTACATTAAAGAAAAACATGATTGATCAGAAGTGTCAGTCAAATAAATGTTCATCAAAACCAGTCTCACTGGTCAGATGCTATCTGGATAGTAGTCCACTAAGGAAGGGTGTTTGGTGACCTGTCAGTGCCAGTATGATCCATTGGTATCTTTTGATATTTAATGATAAAGCACATGTATGTGTTAAGATACAGCAAAATATGATTGATCTGAAGTGTTAGTCACCCCACATGTTAATTCAAAAGGCACTGCCTGGATGGCAGGCTTCTATGTCATTTCTACTAATGACATATAAAGCCTTAAATGGCCTCGCACCTGATTACCGCCATAAACTTATCTCTTACTATGAACCTCTGCGGTCACTCAGATCTCGTGGTGCTGACTACTTACTTAAAAGTGCTATATAAATAAATTTTAATTTAATTTAATTCAGTATGTAAGGGTGTTTGGTCAGTGACATGCCAGTGCAAGGATTATAGCATAATATTCTTTAATATTTGATGGTAAAGAATATGTAGGATGATACCCTGATATTCTTTGATATTGGATGCTAAAGCACATGTATATGTTAGGATAAAGCAAAGTATGAGTGCTATGAGGTATCTGACCCCCCTTTTTTATCTCACCAATAAGGCACTGTCTGTCTGGATGGCCTATGAAGCAAGGGTGTTTGATTGGTGACATGCCAGCGCTGGGATGGTACAATTCAATTTAATTATTATAAATAGCACCATTTGCAATAGCATTGTCTTGTGGCACTTTGCATTAACAAGGAGCACCCAAGACCAACAAGGTCAAGGAAAAACTCCCTTGTGGTAGTTATTCAGAGAAGACACTTGGGGCAGATCCACATCTCAAGGGGCCAACCCAACTGCCAGGGATAATCCAGGAAAAGTAGTCGGTCAATAGGCCCCTAAGAAGGACATTTGGTCCTGGCATGGGCCTCCTGTGAAGTTGGTCTCAATCCACTCAGGAGGAGTTGTTGACAAGGAAGTTAACAAGTTAGAGGCAGGGATGACACTCAACAGAGATGATTGTGGTGTGTGTGGACAGAAGCAGCAAATGACATCTAGGTGATTCACACTTTCATGTGTGGCACATGTGCATATATATAGAGAGAGGGGGGGGGGGGAGAGAGAGAGAGAGAGAGAGAGAGAGAGAGATAGAGAGAGAGAGAGAGAGAAAGAGAGAGAGACAGAGAAAGAGAGAGAGAGAGAGCGCAAGGGCACCGCTACAAATCTTGGGGCCTATGACAGAAAATAATTGATTATACAGTAATCCCCCTATTTTATGCAGATCAGGAGTCCCGTTGCTTTTTTTCGTGGCAAAATATTGTTTTTTTACGCATTTAAGTTCTAAATGATTAAGAAAAATATAATTTACTAATTTTGTAACATAAATATTAAAGTAAATTCAGCTATATTTACATATAAAATATAACTGTTTAAATATTTTTGTACTGTACAGAGAAACACAAAAAAAGCGCATCTTGGAGATGGTAAAAAAACTGCTGACTCAAAGGCAGGAGGTTTGAAAGTAGCCGATCCGAGAACGTTGTTTATTTACCCTTGCTGCTGACTCCATCTGTATTTTTATTACTCTTAATTTAATTAAAAGAGGTTGTTGAGCTCAATCTCAGTCCAGTGTCTGCTTTAACCGCCGCTGATGAACAGTAAATTATTGAACTGTAAAAAAATATTGGTGATTATTTTTATTACTAAAAATGACATTAAAATATTACTGTATTTACCTGCTTATACCAAAGAAAACGACAGCGCATGCCAAAGAAAACTTGCTTGCATGAATTAATGGGAGAGGGCAGTTCAGTGTAAACTGTCCAGCGCATATACTGGTTTACCTTTACATTTCCGTTAAGGGCAATGTATTAAGCTCAGTTTAAAATGAAATTAGAGTGTTTCGGATTCAGGCATTTTTTCTTAGAACCGAACTACTAATTGGTGCCGAAAACTCCAGCAAATTCGTGGAAACCGCAAATATCCTCCATATTTCGTTTGCTTTTTTGGTGGCAATATATATTTCTTCATGCATTTTAGTGCTATATTATTAAGAAAAATATAGGGCTAATTTACCATTTTTTTACATCATTATTAACGTAAATTCAGCTACATTTCCATTTAAAATCTAACTGTATAAATGTTTTTGTCGGGAGAACACAAAGAAAGTGCGTTTTTTCTTGAGTGTTTCTTTTTTTCGTTTTGTTCTTCTTAAAGCCCAGTATTTTTATTACTGTAAATTAAATTAAAAGAGGTTGTTGCGCTCAGCCGCCGTCCAATGTCTGCTTTAACCGGTGGGTCACTACAATATAGCCTACCACTCCTGTAAAAATTATTGGTGAGTACCCGTACATTTTACTGTATTTATTATTACTAAAATTAAACTAATTTATTACTGTATTTACCTGTTTATACCAAAGGAAAGGACAGGGCATACCAAAGAAAATGCCCGTGCATAAAATACCATTTGTTCAAGGGTAATATCGGTAGGGTATTTACATTCGAGCACTGCAGGAGTTCAGTGCAAACTGTACAGTATGAGTACAGGCTATACCTTTCTATTTTCGTTAAGGGTAATGTATTAAACTGAGTTTAAAATGAAATTAAAGTGTTTTGGGGGCAAATTTAGGATTTACACTTTGAAAATAGGCATTTTTAGGCATTTAGGCAGCAGGTCTCAAAAAGAGGACATGTCCGGGAAAAAGAGGACGTCTGGTCACCCTAAGCATAACTAATGTATGGTGCATGGCAACTCAACACCAGTGCAAGGATGGTCAGGGGCCACCATGCCCCACACATTGATATTCCTTATGTGATGATAAAGCACATGTATGTTTGGATAAAGGTGTCTGAGCTATGAGGTGTCTGCCCCCCCCCTTTGTTCATCTTAGTCAGTTTTACTGATAAGGCATTGTCTGGATGGCCTGCAAAGCAAGGGTGTTTGAATGGTGACATGCCAGTGCCAGGATGATACCCTGATATTCTTTTGTATTGATGATAAAGAACATGAATGTTTGGGATTTATTAAGGTAAAGCCAAACACATTACTCATCCTAGCTGTTACATGAATGTTTTTGAGATCAGAACCTGTAGAACACAAAGCTATGTCCCTATATAACATCTCATTAGGATGCTCCTTGCATGCTACCTCAAATACTGCATGATATCAATCACAATTGATCAAAGTGTAACATATATGTACGAAGCCAGTCTGGATATTGTTTTCTCTGATTTTATAACCATCAAACCATAAATGACCCACATCCTATAACTAAACAGTCTCTTGATCAATCAAGACGTGAAATATTATTCAGTCAGGATATAAATGTTTTATGTTTTTAATGATTTTCAAATCACAATCAATTGGTGGGCCTACCTCAGCCAGTGTCCCTGCATATCCCATCAGGATGCTACTGGCAAGAAAAATCACACAGTGCATGTTTTTCTATCCAAAATGTTTAATTCATATGTAACACAATCTCAGATTCAATCAACATGAAGATTAATATTAATATTGTATCATTGTATGAATAGGATGATCAATGTGTCCATCAAAGGTGTGGCCTCCACAACAGGATCAGGAACATGGTTCTGATGGATGGTAAAACATCATGAAACAAAGAAAAAAATCAATAAAACATAAATAATGAAAAAAACAAAAAAAACAAAACATAATTACCTAAACAAAATTGACACTCAGAGGGGCTGCCAGGATGGTGCAAATTCCTTTCCACTGAAAACAACTGCTATTTCCAATTCACCTTCAAACACTTTAGAAATTTCTTTACAGGTTTCAATAAAATCCACGTATCCCAAAAGCTTCACCCCTGCTCCAAATGTGTGTGTGTATGTGTGTATGTGTGTTTAGATGTGGGGTTGTGTGTGTGTGTTGGGGGGTGGGGTGGTGGTGGTGGTGGTGGGGTGGTTTGGGTAATTTGTTGGACAACACATACCATTCTGGACAAGGCTCCCAATCCAATAGCTGCTCTATGTTCCCCTATGAGGGAAGAACATGAAATGACTTCATACTTTGGCTTTACACTTTAGTCATAGCTTCCATATTCTACACATACACTTGTATTGTTATATTTGTTTGATTTTAGAGCAGTAAATCAGTAATTAACAACTTTCTGGAAATTATGGGTGTTTTTACATTCGGTTAGATTAATTTCTCTACCTCTGAGGAGCATTGAATTCTGTCATGCATGCCTTACCTTTCTCACTCTCTTCTTCAGAACTGTACGAAAAGGGTATGGGTCCTTTAGGTGGTTGGTGCAAGCTGAACACAATAAAAAAAATCAATGAAACAAACAAGCAAAAGACACATTATCATTGCCATGAACTGTATCCAGGTAAAAATATGTTCGTAAGAGGCATTCCATCTCCCTTTAAAGGAGAAATCCGGTGTGAATCAATCCATAGCCCTGTTGTTAGAAGCCACTAAATGTTGTCAGTAGGAAAAAGAAAGAAATTTTGATAGAACATACACCAAATAGTTAATCGTGAGCTAACAATATGAATGGGGCACAGAGACTCACTTTCAGTTTCATTTAACTATGCCCCACTCAGTTAACATTAGTTTCCTGTTCGCTATTCAGTCTAGGTCGTATCAAATTTTCTGGTTCTTTTTCGTACAGAGAGTACACTGTTCACCTTGAACAACAGGGCTTTTGATTGATTCACACTGGATTTCTCCTTTAAAAGGATATGGAATGCCTCTTACAAACACATGCACACCCAAGTGACCCTTTATCCTAAAGAAAGTCCTTTAAACTTACTTTTTTGGGTTTTTTTCTGTAAGACACCCCTCCTTGAACGTGACCCTGCGTGACACATTCACTCAAAAATCTTCAATTATCAGTACATATACCCAAGATTAATTTTTTTTAATTAAATACAATAAAGATATAAAATCCATGCTTGACTTCCTCTTTTTCACTCCCATAGGCACTGTGGATTTTAAAAAGTAAAAACAATCTTAGCTTAGAATCATCATGTAAACATAAAATCATCATTACATCAGGATAAGTCAACGTAATTGTGCTATTCAGCAATTTATACTTTTAAGTCTACAACACGGTCCTACGTCCAAGTTTAAGATTTGGATAGCTGCCTTACCTTGCTTCTCCTCCGCCACCTCCTCAGACAGATGCTCCTCCTCCTCAACAGGCTTTACCATCACCTTCTCTAAAAAAAGAGTCACCATCTTCTCCTCTGCCACCCGCCCCGGCTGCATCAACACGTTCTGCAGCCCGTCTTCCACATCCTGCAGCCCGTCCTCCACCACAGGAGAGTCCTCCTCCTGCAGCCCGTCCTCCACCACAGGAGAGTCCTCCTCCTGCAGCCCGTCCTCCACCACAGGAGAGTCCTCCTCCTCCTGCAGCCCGTCCTCCACCACAGGAGAGTTCTCCTGATTTTCCCACCCTGTACAAGTTGGATAGATAGAAAAAGTTAACCATGAGGCTGAACTGTCACTACAGTATTATAAAACTTTGGAGAGGCTTTGGAGATTTCAAATCTGTCTTTAGTTTTTCCCTGGCATGTACAGTTATTGTGATGAAGCTAGTTATATATTGCATCATAGTTGGTATATTTAGCATATAATAATCATATTCTAAGCGTTTTTGAAGAAACAGTGGTGCTGAATGACACTGATCTATGCCACAGTGTACGCCTGTCTGACTTCGCACTGAAAATATTGAAACAGTTACTTGACTGGTGCCTGCGGTTTAATAAAAACTGCATGCAAGTCTATTGCAAATCTAATATCATAATTCAAAATGTTGATGTGACTGAAAAAAAAACTGAAAGCAGATCTGAAATCAGCATGAAAAACGGGTTTAGAAAAGTGTATTGTGGTTTCTGATGATTACAAACATTTTTTTTGTTGACCTGTATAATCTGACAGACACTGAAGACATATCAATGAACAATATTGTTCGTATGACATTTCCTGTAGAACATGAGAATTCCAAAATGGAGTATGCTCTTTACAAGACTGGGTGCAAGTTGAACATAATGTCCAGGTTAATTGTGTAGTAGCTGTGAGCAAGCAAGGCAGCCTATTTGCAATAACTTACTGTATATATACTGTGTAATGTTGAGGTGAATTCGGGTAAATGAAAATGGGCAACAGAATCACTCTTGATGTACATATAACACAAGTAAGCCTGGGCTTAGTAATGGACATACCCACAAGTGTTCAGCCACAGTTAAGAGACTGAAATCTGTGTATTGCGGATAAGCAAAGCTGTGGGTATATACATTACTAACCCCCCAAGCATAAGTGCTATATTTATTGATTTTACAAATGAATTAAAAACATTATACTGTACATCTCACCTAAACAAATCATCTAAAAAAAGCCAGATATTTTTGACAGTTTGGCTGTGGCATCCTTGGTTAACCGGCAGCGTGGGATAAGCACTTGAGGCTTTTTTCCTTTCTTCTGTATAAGGAGCAGTGGCTTGTAGCCCAGGGCACTTAGCTTCTCTAGCTGCAAAGACACACTGCTTAGTTACGAATAAAAGTTATGTCATTATAAAACATTATAAAATTTTGCATGTCTGTATGACTCGTTCAACCTGGAATTTGTTGTGACAATTTAGCCACATTTAAGACAAAACTGTCAAACTAGGGTTGCATGTGTTAACATATACAGTATCTCACATAAGTGAGTACATCTCTCCCATTTTTGCAACTATTTTATATATTTGTGTGGGACAACACTATAGAAATGAAACTAACACACAGCCATTAACGTCTGAACAGCTGGCTGTGGGGTGTACACATGTTGCCAGCTGTTCAGATATTAATGGTAGTGTGTTAAGCTATTTTCAGAGGACAGCAAATCTCACTTTTGTGAGATACTGTATTTCTAAGAGTGTTTTCAGGGAAATAACATAGTGACTCAATAGTTAATAGTGCATGCACCCTATTACAGGTGATTGGATTAATTGTACACACCATTATGAGGGCCTCATCCACCATGGCTGATGCATTGTGACTCTTTTTTATCTTTGTCAGCCACTGCTTCTTCCTACTGTCCAGCCGCTGCAGCCTTTTCACCAGCCTGTTTTTGTGGCTGGGCTGTCCCACAGGCCATGCACAGTTTTTTTGCGCAAGGCATGACCTGGGAGCAGTTGGAGCACTTTTTTTGGTTAGAACCCATCTGATGAAAAAAAGAACATTTTAGAAGTTAAGTAGCTTTTTCTTTTACTGTTGTCAGCCAGCAAGTTTAGAAGCTGAAGAAAAGAAATCTGACAATATCAGTAATAACTGGAGATGGAATATTTGTATATTTTTATTGACAGTATCGGACTAAAGTGTAAAATATCGGACTTAAGACTAAACGTATGTTTGTTAGACTAATCAATGTAATAACTCTATACGAGTCTCCAACCTTTATTCCTCTGTGAGCTACTTTGACAAAATAAACAGGGCTGCGAGCTACTCAACTACTGTTTTACATATGTAGTACTGTAGTAAAGATTAATGTGTAATATTAAATTTGTGAGAAAAAGATATCCTGACCTTTCTGGACTGGTTATTTGGTCATAGACCTTTCTGATGTGCACTTGGACACCTGCTCAACACATACATATTTCTGCTAGGTTAGTTCTACTCTGAACAACACTGGCAACATAGCAGCCTGACATGAAAAAGAAGTCCTAAACCTATAAATGATTTACCTTCAGTAAATTGTGCATTAGATGCGATGCTGTGCGAATTTTTAGTAGATCTTTTGTCGCTCTGTCCGTTTAGCTTAGCCTATTATTTAGCAGCTACAGCGCCCTGCCATTCTGCTGACCACCAAGCAACATAATGCTAGACTACTTTCAGTTTAAACACAAAAACAATGTTACCAACATAACCCGCAGGCACGCATAGCAATACCTACATATAGCCTAGGAAACTAACATTTTAATTTAGTTTAAAATCTAAATTTAGCTTGCCCTGTAGTCTATGCTATTTACCTTAGGCAAAGTCAAAAGGAAGTGATTGCGATGAACTTTTTAGGCGGGCGATCAGAATGGTGGTAGCCTACATGATTTGGCGCCAAAAATAAATAAATAAATAAAAATTAATACTAATGACAACGAATGCATTCTGAACTAACAGTGTATTAACGTAAGAATAAAAAATAGGGTAGTAATTATTATCATTATTATTACACTTTTAGTGGGAAATGTGTAGTATATTTTCACAAGATTTCATACATTCACTCATTCATGCAACAGAAGTAAAAACCAGGCTCTGTTTTGCAGGGTCGCACCACACATTATTCAAAACGTTATCAGATCACGAAAAACACCATTGTATTCTGGGGATTGAATTCATTCCCGTCTCACCGCCTTCCAAACTGTTTCAACTGCTTTGCGAACAAAAACGATAAGGAATCCACTCGTTATAATGACACTTCTAGCGGGAAATGTGTAGTTTAATTTCAAAATATTGAATACATTCACCCATTCATGCAGCAGAATTAAAAAACCAGGCTCTGTTTTGCACGGTCGCACCACACATTATTCAAAGCGTTATCAGAGCACGAAAAACACCATAGTATTCTGGGGGAGTGTATTGCTTCCCCGTCCCTCAGTCTCCAGTTAGCGCTCAAAGTGGCGGTGTTACGCATTGCCCATTAAAACACATAGGGTAGGAAACGTGGTCCTAGCACGTAAAAAAGGCCAAAAACGTGACCACAGCACGTTTGAATAGATTTTATGTGGTGATGGCTGCACGAAAAAACGTGAGACCGGGTTGCTTAAAGTCACCTTCATACAGTTGTTTTTCCACCCAAAATCTCATGTGAGAATGAACAGTTTATGAATATATTGTTTAAAGTACCAGATCAGTACTTGTGCTTAAAGGCTGTTTCTTGGCCTGAAAACGCGTTTCCAGCTCTCTCAGCTCTGCCACGGCTTCAGAAAGCAGGCTATCTCTTTGAAAAGTCAGTATAGCTGTCAAAGGTTTCTGTTCTGCTAAATCACGTTTCTGACTTAAAGCCACCTTCATACAATTGTTTTTCCACCCAAAATCTCATGTGAGAATGAACAGTTTATAAATATATTGTTTATAGTACCAGATCATTACTTGTGCTTAAAGGCTGTTTCTTGGCCTGAAAACGCGTTTCCAGCTCTCTCAGCGCTCCCAC
>JBBPCX010107675.1:0-19363 GCA_037974365.1 Hydrocynus forskahlii
GAGACAGGGACACTGGGAACACTGGAGGAGACAGGGACACTGGGAACACTGGAGGAGACAGGGACAAGACACAGGGGACAGGATAACAAGGGGGCAGGGCTAAGGCCGCACTCAGCACACAGACACATGGCAGGGTAAACAAAAGACAGGGAAAACAATACATAACCCCCCTAAAGACAACAGCGAACACTGGAACAGAGACAAAGAGTGAGAAAGAGACCGAGACAGACACTGAGACAGAGACAGTGATCGAGTCAGACAAAGACAGAGACTGAGACAGATACAGACACTAAGACAGAGACAGCAACTGAGACAGAGACTAAGACAGAGACAAAGTCAGAGACAGAGACTAAGACTGAGATTGAGATAGAGACTGAGAAAGAGACAGAGACAGACACTGAGACAGAAATAGAGACAGACACTGAGACAGATACAGATACAGACACAGAAACAGAGATAGACACGGAGACAGAGGCAGACAGTGAGACAGAGACAGACACTGAGACAGTGACAGAGACAAAGACAGACACAGAGACATAGACAGACAGAGACAGACACTGAGACAGAGACAAAGACAGACACTGTGACAGAAACAGAGACAGACACATAGACAGAGACAGACGCTGAGACAGAGATGGAGACAGAGGCAGACACAGAGACAGACACAGAGACAAAGACGGACACAGAGACAGACACTGAGACAGAGGTGGAGACAGACAGAAACAGAGACAGACACAGAGGCAGAGACAGACACAGAGGCAGAGACAGACACTGAGACAGAGACAAGAACAGGAACATGAACCAGTGTTGGACAGGAAAAACTGGGAGAAACCATGGTTAAATACATATTGTGTCTGTGTGTGTGTGTGTGTGTGTGTGTGTGTGTGTGTGTGTGTGTGTGTGTGAGTGAGTGAGAGAAAGAGAGAGAGAGAGAGAGAGGAAGAGTATACACACATGTAGAAGAGTAAGAGTTCCTTAAAAAAGCTATTGCACTGATTGTTTATTTTTTCACAGATCGTATTGGAGTAGCCGTTGACGGGAAGTGGGTGAACTGCCCCACATGTCTCCTGCTGGTCAAGTTTGATGTGGAAAATGCCTTCATGAGAATCATGCTGTTTGGTCAGTTTTCTCAAACTTTCAGATCCAACATACTGGCAAAAACTGCAGTCTTAGAACCATAATTGTAGGTTTACCTTTTCTATGTAATAAAAACACTGCAGTAGTTCTGCAGTTTTAAATGTTTAGTGTAAATATTGGGGGGCAGCTGGTGGCCCAGGAGTTGCCCCTGCAATCAGAAGGTTGTGGGCTCGAATCCCAGGACTGCTAGCAGCACCACTGTGATACCCTTGAGCAAGGTGCCACACCCACACTCTGCTGTGTTCCTGGCTGCCGGCTGCTTTACTTAGTGCATGGGTCAAATCCAGAGAACGAATTTCACACTTTACACACTGTGCGCTGTATTGTGGTGTGTTCACGTGTGACTATAAGGGACCACTTTACTTTATCCCAGGTGTGTTTAGCCATGAGTTCTTCTCGTCTGGAGTGAAACCCATTGTTTCTTTTTGTTCAAAGTTACGAAACTTTCAGAAATGACACGTTATGTAAATCACACACGCCGACGGAGCAGCTACATTGGTCTGTTTATGCAAATCACATGCACACCATGTTCCATTTGTCTTCACAGCGCGAAGTCAGGAATCCCGAGAGGAGCTGGTGAAAACATTTAAGTCTAAAATGGAATGCTTTTGGTTTACTCATTTTGTGATTCCTCCTCAGACAAAAGGTGTGTAGGAACATACTGGTTTCAGATTACTAATCTTACAGCTACAAGTTCATGTAATTTCCTATTTTGCAGTATCGGGAAAAATGAACAGGAAACATATTTAACAGAAAAATGACACCAAAGACTCTGGTCATAAAACCAGTTACAGTGTAGCCCTAAATGCTTTATAATATAAAATGTTTTTTCACTGTTTTGACAGGAAATTACATGACCAAAACAGTCTCTAAATTTTGCAGAGTAATAAATAATAATAAATAAGATTGTTTTGATAGTTAATAATATATTGTAATATAATGCTGTTTCTATAAATCTGGGAGACAAACTTGTTCATCAAAACATCTCCCTGTTGTTTCAGAGTTCTGTGAACTGAAAGAATTTTCCTGAACAGGTAAAAACCCTCGCTTTCAAAGCATAGTCTCAAAATTCTTATCCCTTTTCCAAAGAATTGGTAATAATTAGTATATTTGTCTAGAAAAACACCTTTTTGTTAAGTAATGGAAACTTTTTTCATGTTTTCCAGTAATGAGGAGATGCCAGTGGACATGAGCTTCAAACCTCTTCTCTGCACTTTGTGATCCTTTTCACTATTTGATTCTTTCAGACGTACATTCAGTTCGTCAAACAAATAAAAAGGAATTTGCCGCAACTCAGTGTTTGTATGGTCAGTAAGGTTTTCAGAAGTTTCAGTTCACAGATTTCAGTGTTTACAGCAGTGAGTGACGTATGAGAAACGAAAATGACATATTTGTAGTTCTCACTTCAGTCTGATACATTTTCCAACCTTCAAAGCTCTTCCTCAAAAACATGCTGAGAAATGTGTTTACATTAAGTGTAGCAGCAGTGACAATGGACCACAGTCAGTCAAGCTCTGCCCGGATTGTTTTCGAGGATGTGTCACCTTTAAGGCGTTCAAAGTATCTTTCTCATGGGAAACCAAGATTTTCTCACTTCTCTAAACTCAGTGTTTGTATGATGCTTTTTATGTCGTATGTAAACAAAACATGTCATTCACTATCAGACAGTCTAAATATAGAAAAAAGCTGTGTACTAAAATGTAACATTTTACTTTTTGAATGAAGCACAAAACAGGGCAGCCAATCAGAACAGAGATCATTCGCATAATTTTGGGTGACAATACTCATTGATAACCCTCTTGTCTCTTTGTGTCTGTATCTGTGTATGTGTGTCTGTGTACGCCTGTGCGTGTCTGTGTATGTGTGTCTGTGTACGCCTGTGCGTGTCTGTGTATGTGTCTGTGTACGCCTGTGCATGTCTGTGTATGTCTGTGTCTGTGCGTGTCTGTGCGTGTCTGTGTTTGTGTGTGTCTGTGTGTCTTTGTCTGTTTGTGTGTATCTTTGTGTATCTGTGTGTGTCTGTGTCTGCGTGTTTGTGTGTCTGTGTGTCTGTGTGCAACTGTCGGTGTCTGTGCACCACTGAGTGTGTTTGTGTATCTGTGTGCTTCTGTGTGTCTGTGTGTTTGTGTATGTCTATATGTGTGTGTGTGTGTCTGTCTGTGTCTGTATGTGTCTGTGTGTGTCTTTGTGTCTGTGCACCCATGTGACACTGCGGACCCGTTTCTCTTTTTACTGTTTTTGGTGGAGATGACAATAAAATTTACTTTGACTTTGACTTAACCCTCCTGTTATGTTGCGGGTCAAATTGACCCGTTTTAAATTAATTCAGTATGAAACTCCTTGTGCTTGGCTTCATAAGGGTAATGAACATATAAAATAAAAATGGTTCCTTTCACACGTGTCACAGTGGATGAAAAGCTAGTGGCATTCAGAGGTCGCAGCCCATTTAGGCAATAAATGCCTTCCAAACCAGCCAAACACGGCATAAAAATCTGGGCAGCATGAGACGCAAACACCAGCTATGCACTGAACATGCAGGTTTACACTGGAAAACCGGTTGGAGGAGCCCCAGAGAAGAATCAGGGGACAAGGGTTGTGCTTGATATAGCACTAAATAAAAAGAAAAAAATGTAAATTATAATATAAAATTAAAAACTAATCAATGTTATTTAAAACGATTGTGTTTTATTTGTGTGTTTTTCCAATGTACATTAAAAAATGTTTTAAAATGCATGGAAAACAAGTGAAAAGAACACTATTACACCAAATATTGAAATGGCTAGTACTGTTAATAATGAGATATAAACAATGTTTATTGGGAATTTTTTGGTTTCTGACCCTTTTGGATCAGTAAACATGACCCAGGTCAAACTGACCCATGAACATCATTGGTGCTCCTGAGAAACTAACATAACAGGAGGGTTAAACATTAAGGATCTGGATCTAGAGTGCACTAGAGTAAATACTGTGTAAGTTATGGGAGTGAGAGACTGAAGTGTGCAGGTACGCTCTGTTTAA
Source organism: Hydrocynus forskahlii (assembly GCA_037974365.1). NCBI lineage: Eukaryota > Metazoa > Chordata > Actinopteri > Characiformes > Alestidae > Hydrocynus > Hydrocynus forskahlii. Next base: position 4,156 of record JBBPCX010107675.1, read on the forward strand.
AATGTCATGTTCGTGTTTTTCTGTTATCTTTAGTCAAATGGGACGAGTGGTAAAAACTGGGCCACACTCTCACGCAGTGGGGAATTACACAGAACACCTCACTCCACTGCAGGAGGAGCATCACCTCACCTGCTCCGTCCACAGAGGAGGAACAGCAGGATGGTTTTCACACATCAACACATCTGTGGTGCTTCCTCTCCTTCGCTCACTCTCTATCTCTCTCTCCATCTCCTTTTCTCTTTCTCTCCCTCTCTCCACCTCCCTCTCTCTAACTCCCTCTCTCATTCTCCCTCTCTCTCTCTCCCTCCCTCTCTTCTTCTCTCTCTTTCATTCTCTCTCTCTCCCCCTCCTCTACAAATGAAAACAGAAAGACTCTTAGAGGCTGTGATGTGATGTGAAAGAAACCCATGGCTTTGCAAAAAAAAAATTCCCACACAAACACTTTCTACCCACACACAACTTTCAGCTTCCGCTCTGCCTCCCTTCTGCCCTTTTCTTTTTTCATGCCTGGTGGTATTCTGGTCACTCAGCATTTTTCCTCATTATGTTGTGCTTTTCTGTAATCAAAGAGAGTAATTATTGTGTGTGAAACCTTGATATGCGGCCGACCTTCCTTTCTGCATTCCGGATTCCAAAATAAACCTTATCGGACACTGCAGGCACTCACCAGTCTCACAAAGTTCTTTATCATGAGATAGTTCTGTGCTCTAATTCCATTCCTGTTACTCTACCAGTCAAATGGCACTCACATAGATTTTCTACATTTACATGTCACTTAATATTTACTAAAATTACAATCAATATTCTTTACTAACAAATAAATGTTTAGGATATTCACCATCCGAGTGCCTTTATTGGCCAGAAAATGTTACGTTTTTCATTCATCACTACTGACCTCTAAAAAGCCACCTAAGATGATAATTATAATTATAATGTGGATCACCAGACAAGTGTTAGCTGTTTAATGAGCAATTGAGTGATGAAACAGTTAACAACTCTGCATCACACAACCAGTTAATAAGATGTCAGATGTGCCCTGTTACAGATTCTTTCATCTTATAATGGAAACTAGTTTTACTTGACATATTTTCTAGTTACACTCAGCAACTTCCCAGTGTTGAAAAAGATATAAAATCTGTAGTTTATGATATACATGCATTAAAAATCTGTGGGTTGCAACAACTGTTGACTGGTAGTGTATATTAGATCCTAGGTCAGAAAAAAAGTGATATGAATCACTGAATTATAAAAACATAAAAAGTTATAATTGCAGAAGAAGCAAGGATAATTAAGATGAGGCAGGGAACCGACAACCCAGTTTGGACAGTTTGTCCTCACGCCTCTTATCTACCCTGAATCATTTGTTGTTGTTTATGGCTATCATGCTGACTTTTTGTGAAGTCTGAGGCTCAGGGACAGCACCACCAGTGTGTGTGTGTATATGTGGGAGAGATGTGTGGGTGTGTGTGTCTATACAGGAAAGTACAAGTGGGTTTACTGGGGATGCCCCATCAAACTAGTTACACCCTGTACAGCATCCCAGACAAGACCGATCAACATCAGCACCAGGTCACAGCTGGAATGTGGCAGAATTCCATCCCATCTTATTTTTCATGTCGCAAATCTTTCCATTCTCTTATAACTGGAACTGGATGCAGTTTAAAGGAAAAGAGAATATTTAGAATGAATGGAATTTATGGCAGCGCTGTTCAGTTTGAAGGCTCATGTCATAAAAAGGGGATTTTTCCTTGTTGTTTTTAACAAAAGAGGTACATACATAGAGCTACCAATCCCTAGTCAGTGCATTCCAAACAAGCAAATTTATCAGAATCTTAAGTTAACTCTTTTTTTTAATGAAAAAGGGCACATTTACATAAATATGCTTAATCAGTCTACAGCAGTTTAGGGCCACGCACTCAAACTGAAGAGGTTTACTACTATATTCTGGGTGTGTCTTTCTTCTATTAAGAAAATGAGCAAAATATAGAGTCACACATTTCTAGAGACACAAAATAACAAAATATAAAAGGAAAAGAAAAAAGAAGAGTGGATGAACATAAATCTGAGAAGAGTCTGTCCGGGCCACCGCTGTTCTTTGATACGAGAGTGAAAGAATCAGACTCATGTAAGGACGATAAACTGTGTCAACCACAAATGACTCGGGGAAATTATTCTATAACAAGATGTCCTTCATCAAAATCTGCATCTGAATATCGCATAACCACCAACTTTACTGTGACGGAATGTGTGTGTGTGTGTGTGTGTGTGTGTGAGTGTGTTGAGAGAGAGCGAGAGAGAGAGAGAGAGAAATAGGAAGAGACAGAGAGAGAAAGAGAGAGAGAGAAAGTCAGTTCATCTCTGTATAAAGACTTAATGAAAAAGGGGAAATCCTGAGGACAGAACTGATGTGTGACACTGGAACAAACACACACTGGTTCACTGTCCGACACTACATAACTCTGAGGTGAGTGTAGTCTCTTTATCTTTAACTCTTTGCCTGATTTCAGTAGCAGCACTGACATCTGATCTCCTGCAGTATTGTTTAGTACTTTAATGTTTAGGATCTGTGAGGTTTCTGAGGAGTGCACTGAGCTGAACCTGAGTCTGATTATCATGTGCAGAGGAACCTCAGCCTGGTGAATTAAATAGGTTGGGTGCAACATTCATTGTGACTGGATGGGGTTTTAAGGAAATTACGTTATTTAATAAAAGTATAAAATTATCCTAGACAATGAAATATAATAACAGATTATAATAGATAATCATATGTTATTAAATCAGGTAATAATAGATTATTCACCAGCCTCCTACTCAGTGAATTTCAACATGCTCAAAATAATCATAGTCCAAACTAACAATGAGATCTTGGGAAAAGCAGTGGAAAGTTACTTTATGACTTTATAACTGCAGTGGTGACAAGTGACAGTGTGTCATATTGAGCACAAAACAAAACAATTTTATGCTCCAGAGCATTTTTATTAGCTAGCCCCATTCAGAATTGTTTATATATATATATGACACTTTAAACTGTGTCATAATTTCATGGTGAATGCAATACAGCTCTGCTACACATTTTCACACGATCACATGACTAAACAACAATTCTAAATAGAAGATCGAGCATTCTGGGAAATGTGTTGTTTCCTTTAAAAAGCACTGGCTCTTGTCAAGTGGTGTAAACGAGAGAATCCACTGAACGTTTTTTTAGCAATGCCACTTTCACATTTTAGATCTTTTGCAGAAGTTGTGTATCTTGAAACTGGATCTGACTCCCACAGTGGAAAGAAACCAAGAGCTTTGAGAAGAATTCCCTAAGACATAGAAAAGCAAACCAGGTGCTGGTGCTGTAGGATGTTTCAGTCACCTGTGGGTGAATTCTGTGTGGCTCAAAAGGGAAAACACCCTGAAAAGGTGAAAACCAGCTACAGTGACAGATTCAGTCACATCACAGGGCAGATTCAGTCACACCTGAAACAGCCCCTTTATGTCACACTGACCACTCACACTCCCACATAGTTCTTCTGCACTGTGGGATCCTCTTAAATGTTCTTGCAAACAGCAGCAGTGTAACTGTGTAATCTGTGACTATTGTCCATTACAGCGGTGTAAGTCTTGACTTTTAGTCAATGATGCACAACAGCCACACAAGGTTCTTCCTCCTGCTGGGCTGGTGCTGCCTGCTCACTGTCACCGTTTTAATTATGGCTGTGCTGCTAATCATCGGAACCAACACCAAAAGCCCAGAGAACGGAACAACAGATAGCCTTCGAGGTATGTTGACTGAGCAGAACGGCAGTGCATTCATCTGTTAAAATCTGCTGATTATTACCATGCTAGTGCAAAAAAGAGTTTTGTCTGAGACTAAAGACATCACAGATACAACAGTCTTACAAGGTTTATCATGATCTGTATTTGCCCATAGTGTACCAAAGATGATATACAGCATTTTTTCTGATATTTGATCTAACTGCTCGCTGTCTTACTCTTAGATTTGCCTGGAGATGATCTAGGTGAGTAATGTCAGAACATGTCATTTATAAAAGAGGCCACTGGAAACACTGAACTGCACAAGTAACCATCAGTGAACGTTCACCGCTAGAAGAAACAGATATGGACCAGATAAGCGAAGTATGAGCTCTACATTCAAGATGCAGGAAAAAGCAGCAGGGTCTAAATGATGAGTTCAAAATCACTTCATGGGCAAAAAACACACTAAGAGTGTACAAGAGTAACACAGCATGCATGCTCAGCTTTGGGCTGCTGAATGGACAGACACACACTTATGGAAGACCCCTCTTTATCAACTGAGAGTAAACGTTTTGCTTTCATTTTCAGGATCCTCTCCCAGCAACCCGAATCACATCCATCTTGTCAGTAGTAAGTGACTCTTTTTCTTTTTTTTCCCTCACATTCCCTCGCTCTCAATGAGCCAAAAGTCCAGCAGGGACTTTCAGGTGGTAGATTATCTTGCTCTGTTTGTTCCTTTTCTCTGTTTGGTTGAGGAAGTGTCTCTTAGCCACGGGTCCTCCATGGCTGGACTCAACTAATCAAGCAACTATAACTGGATGCAGAAAATGGACTTCTTTGGAAATTAATCATCAGAAAAAGTCAGTGGCGCGAAACATGTCAGTCATGTTTAAAAATATACTGCGTACAGTACAGTGGGTCTAAAACTGAAACCTCTTACTAATATAATGTGTGGCCTCCCACACCTTCACTGTGACCACAGATGTCCAAAACACATTTTTTGTGGGAGCGTGTGATAACTGGTGATGTTTAGATGAATTAAAAGGCTTCATAGTTTTACTGTTAATTGACTATTGGAGCATGACTGCCCAGTCATCTGTGATCCTGAAACTGACAAGCAACTGCTGGTGACCACAAGATAATCTGAGATGGCGTGAATCATGGTGGAAAAGGACAAAACTGCACCTACCAGTGTGGAGTGGGGGGGGGGTGTCGTTCCTTTAAAGGTCTTTCCTGCAGTAATATCTGCTCCACTGCCTCTCTGCAGTGGGCGTTCGCACAGCAAAAGATGTGGTTTGGTTGATCGCTAGGGCCTACACAAATGGAACATAATAACCCACCCAAGTCAAAACGTCTCCTTGTAAACTGGTAAATAGCAGATCAGGTTATGCACACTGACCCCCTTTCTGACGCTGGTTATTGCAAGGGGGATTTACAGAGTAAACATGTCTTTCAGTGTCTGTGTAACCTGAAGTATCTTGAGTGTTAGATAAGGTGTACACCTATCTACAGTCAGCTCTTTCCACATTTAGATTTATGTGCAGTAACTACTGTAATTGGTTCTGAGCGTGTGAAACTAAAGTGTTTTTGGCACTGAGCTTATCTGGTATCTGCCTTGTACTTTTGTTCATTTGTCAATTAATCAAACACATTTACTGTTTATTCAAAATTATATATATATATATATATATATGCGTATGTGTGTGTGTGTGTGTGTGTGTGAAATGTGTTTTGCATTGTATGTCAAATATATATAATTTATTCATTGGTATTAATCTGTACTAATTTTGAAACAGCATTGATATTTATAAGTGTTAAGCCTAATACTATAAGTGAAAAGTCTATGTGTGGACTGTAGTCTCTATCCAAATTATCATGGCATTGACAATAATCATGCGCTTGGCAAAAGCCAAACGCTTTCACAATATTAAAACGCGTTTGCACCTGGGTGGGGTGCCATAGAAAGAAGTTCTATGGAAAACGCCTGTATTATTTATTAAATACTGTTATGCGCCACCCACCCCCAAACCTGTAGATGCTGCCTACTCAAAATACGTTTCTGCAGTTTGATGGGTTCTGTCCTGAAGCTGACTGAGCTTCAATCACATCCATGAGCCCACTACCAACAAAAAGAGCAAAACCATGAAAAACATTCATGCTGTACAATTTGCAATTGCCTGCTAATGGCCACTAATTCAGTAAAACAGCATATTTATAAGGTCAGTGCACCAGATAAAATTGATGTGCTGCAGATTTGGTCTAACATTATTTAATGTTTAATTTTAACTATTTTTGTGATTTGTTTGTTAAGCAGGAGATTCTTCCTGGATGAAAAGTGACTCCTGTTTCTGCAATAACACCTCGCTCCAGCTCCTGGACAGCAGCATTGTAGAAATTACTGTTGGAGGATTTTACTATGCCCATGCCCAGGTGACGTTCAGAGCAACCAATGGGCAGAACAAAGAAGTAAGGGTTACACTGATCGCAAACGAGAACGTCCTGGACAAAAAGGCCCGCAAACTCAGTGAGGCAGAGCAAAACGGGCAAGGCAGCTTGTTCATGTCTAATGTGATCCATCTAAGAAAGGGAGAACGTGTTCAACTGAGTATCTCAAATGGATCCATGACCTTGTTAAAGGATGAATCACAAACATACTGGGGTCTTTTCTTGCTCGCACAGCTTGAGTAGACTGCAGGGCAGGTTCTTTTCTTTTGTCATGTTAAAGTGCATCAGACAGAAATGTGTTGCCTGAATATTCCAAAATCTAAACAGAATATATTGCAGAACATTTTCTGTGTGTTACACTGTGTGTTGGCCAGTTTGAGTCAGGGCTCTAGTGGCACTCCAGAAGTCTCAGTGGTCTGAAGACTCATTTGTTGCTGAAAGAGTCAATGAAGCCAAGAAGAAAAACCTCATTGGTCCATCAAGAGGCACCTAAAACTGAAGAAATGTGTCAAATGTGTGCATTTATTCTCCAATCATTGAGGACTTGGTCTGAACACTGGTCACATGCTATACATGTACTGCAGACTTTTGCTGCAGTCTGTTCGAAAATCGTCATTCAAGTCGAGATTAACTACAATGTCACTGAGATACTGCCTAACAACAGAAAACCTCAGTACTTTCTGCCCAGTTTCATTTTTTGTTTGTTTGTTTCCGTTTTTTTGCTCCTGTGATCTTTGTGAAAAGGTTATTGTTCTCAGTCCTTTGTGGTCTCTGTATTAATATCTGATTTCAGCTTTTCATTGCTGGAGATGAAATGGCGATGTGTTTTTATCAGAATCTTATTCTGTTCTAAAGATGTATTTTGTTAATAGTAAATTAGTTATTTATGTGGCTTATTTAAGTGAATTAACGTTCATTTCATTTCTTGCAACAATTTTGTTTTGCAAAGGTTGTCAGTTGCAATTATTTAAGAATATGATTTTGCAATAAAAATGACAACAACAACATAATGTGTGGGCTGACAAAGAACTACATTATTTAATGAATTATACATATAAGAAATCTTACAGAAAAACAGCTGAATAGTGCTGCTTTTACTCACTCACTCAAACCACATGATGGCACTGCAAGACTGTAATCCGTGACTAGAACAGATTCTGTGCACCATCATTTATCTTATGGTAGCTAATGCACAGTTATAACACAGGAGATAAATGCTTTTATTAATGTCTAAAAAACCCAATAGTCAATCTATTGCACCATTAATAATTAGTAGGTCAACTGAAAGTAGTTTAACACTGAACTTCCTCTTTGTTTTCAAGGCAAAGATAATTCAGAGTTTATCACTTGTAGTTCCATCAACAGAGTCATAAAATACTGAACTCATAAATAAAATACTGAATACTTGACTTATTCAGTAGACAACTGACCAAATGGGTCTGAGACACTTTGAGAAGAATCAGAGTGTGATGTCTGGACCTCTGAACATCTCCAGCATGGCAGGTCATGTGGGAGGTTCCCTGTGTGCAGTGGTCAGAAGTAAGGAGAACCAGAGAACTATCAACAGGGTCCTGGACGCCCAAGGTTTTCTGATGGTTATGAGGAGTGAAGACCACCATGTCTGGTCTGATTCCACATATTTGCTGTAGCACAATTGAAGAAGTTCATGCTGCTCGGATGAGAGGGGGTCAGAACGCCCAGTGCAGTGCACTTTTCAGTGTATGGGGCTGCGCAGCTGCAGACTGGTGAGAGTGCCCAAGCCGACTCCTGTCCACTGCCAGAAGCTCCTACAATGGACATCAGAACTGAACCATGGAGTGATATTAGAAGGTGGGCCAGAGGCTTTAATGATATGGCTGACTGGTCCATAATAGATTAAATGACCAGAGCGACCTTAAATTTCATACTACGTAAACAGAAGAATTGATCCCAACTACTTTAGAAACCATAATCATTTGCATGTTTAATGTCAGTCTGTGACACTCATGTTGCCATTCTCACCAAGTTAGCCACTTATTCATGCTTTCCAATATCGGATCCTACCACACTGTAACCGCAGTACACAGCAACACTTGCGATGTAGGTGGATGATTCATCATTTTGAATTTCCCTCATCAGTCAAGAAGACCTCCATCCCAAAATAAATTGAAACCACCTCGCATAGTCTATCTGCAACCTTAGTGTAAACAAACCCTAACACAGTTAATGAAAGCCGTCAGAAGCATCTGAATATTAAAGCCATATTGTGCTGGGACTAAAGTCTCCAGAGTCTTTTATTTTAGGATTGAGCACGAGTGAGCCAATGTAATCTAATCCCTAATGTAATGTGTCTAATGTAACCCCCTTTATTTACCTGCTCATGCCTTGGATGTGACTTGACAGTTGCTATTTATGATAGCACCAGCACAAGAGATGTGCTGTCCAAAAAAGCTCACATTTCATGACCAGAGCTTTTACTCAGTATTTTATTCAGTGATTATACTATTAGTTGTCTGTTCATATGTTTCAGTTCAGAAATTTATGTTGCTCTTGGGTGCACAGTCCAGTGTATCACAAGTTTTCCCTCCAGCCTTTTATGACCAACATTTAAAGAACAAAAGCACTTTTACTTTTCAGTTTTCAGGTGGCCCATGAGGGACATCTCTATTCTGCTATTTTTGGAGGAGGCTTCTCTTTACAGAAAGTAAATTCCCGCCACGGGGACTGGCTGCAAGGGGAACTACCACTTTTCAGGATTTTTTTCCCTCTCTAAAACTGTGTCTGTTTTTAGAGCCACAAGCCGTTTCTGTGTCCTGATGGGGACTTAGAAGAACAAGAACAACACTAAAGTCATCAGAGGCTGGTTTGACCCACATTTAAGGAAACAGAAACAGCATTTCAAGAGTAATGAACTGTAGAGTTTGCCTACCTCAACAAGTGAATACATGGTACCAAAGTATTTCACAGTGTGTCAGCATGATGCCCAATCTATGTGCTTAAGCCTGACCTTTAGCTGTTAAAAATTTGTTTGTTGGTTTGTTTGTGCTCCCCCTGTTATTTCCTGTGTGAGTGGTTTCTGTTTGCATGTGCACAGGAAACCCAGCAACCCTGCACAAGCTGCAAGCTACCACCAGGCCGCACGCTAACTGATCTGTAGCACTTTACTCTGAAGACTCGGCTTTGTTCTTTACTTACATTCAATTCAATGTCTATTAAATGTAACTGAACTTATGTTAAATCTAACCTTAAACACAACCCTAAACCTAAACCTAATTTTAAATCCAAACCTAACCCTAGATATAAAATACTCAATTAAACCAAATCCTAACACTAACCATAATCCTAAACCTAATCCCCAACCTGAACACAAAACCTTAAACTCCACCTACACTTATACACTTATGCATCAGTTCTGATGTCGTTCACCTCATAAAATATTATGACAACTGTCACTTGTTGGAATTAGCCTTGATCAATATTTTTGTATGTTGTAGCTGTTATATAGGTGGCCCCCAGGTGGTTAAGTATTATTTTTTACCTAAAGCTTGCTAAAGTTTTGGTGACAGTGTGTCATCTTTGGTTTATATCACACTGTGATAAAATTGTGTCAGATTACACATGAAAGTGTTTGTTGACTGCCAAGAAATTTAGTGGTAGATACAGTAGACCACAGAAATTGAATTGTTGGTTTATGGTGTGAACCCTAAATATGTCCCAAATATGCTCCCTAAACACTTCAGTTTCATTTTAAACTCAGCTTAATACATTACCCTTAAAGAAAATGTAAAGGTAAACCTGTATCCGTACTGTACAGTTTACACTGAACTGCCGTCTCCCACAGTGCTAAAATGTAAAATACCGACGTTACCCCTTTACATACTGTACTGTAATTACCGCAAGCGTTAATTAATTTAAAGTAACAAAAATACAGAGCATTTGTTTAATTTTGTGAAAATTTGTTTAATTTTCACTCTACTATCACTGCATAAAATTGATTCACTGAATATTGTTGATTATTGTTATATATGCAGTAAATAATTTATTATTATGAACAATATGTTGCATGAAAAATTCATCGCAATCCAATCAATAAAACGAAACTATTGATCTCTGCTTCTTTATAACTGGATTGTAAATTTGAATTTTACCAAGGGTGATGATGCTTGCACTCCATCAAGCCAAAATCAGTTCATCACATTGCTGTTTTGTTTCTTGTTTGACATTGTTAGCTGCAAAAGCAAGGACGACGCAGGAATCTGTCAAGAGTCAAATGCCAAAACAGGCAGATCCTACAGGTGGTGCTAAAGGAAGGGAAAAGAAACTCTCAAGTTTAATGTGGGTAAAAATGAATCCTCACCTGCAGCAAACTGAACAAGGTTCACCTGGAAGCAGAAGGAGACTTTTGGTTGGTTGGTTGTTCAGGCTGTGTCCCTGTTCGTGCCTCTTGGTTCAGTCTGCAGTTTCGAACTCAACAACAGTTAAATATACAGCTGAACGACACAATGGACAAGTAAACACAGATATAAAACCGGGGATATAACAACAGTGAAGTAAAATTTTGTGGTTTAGTGGTTCAGTTCTACTGATTACTGTGCTATAGACTTATGTGGTAAACTTATATAAACTTTACAGTACCTGAGTCACAGAAACTAGAATATAGTCATGCAAACCAGTGGTGATGGAACAAATGAAGAAAATACTTGTCCTGATCTCATCTCCTATGTATGAATCATTCAAGCAATGCACTGAACCAGTGAAGAAACAAGGGCAGATGATTCCAGATGATCAGGCAGTGATCAGTATACTGGTGGTGCTGAATGCTGAGTGGTTGAAACCCCTTTTTCTAGGATCCTTGTATCTTTAGGCACATTGCAGCCTCTTGCAACAAAACATTTGTTTCTTTCATTTAGCCAAAACAATATGCCAAAGATTAGAGTTTGACAATCAAGAATATTAATTTTGCACCAACAAGGTGTTTTGAAGCGAAATATAAAATAATAAGAGGAGCCCAAGACTTTTACTTAGTACTATATTAAAAATATAGATGTCACAAAGGCTTTTGTAAATAAAGTTTAAAGGACCACCTTTAACTGTGAACATTCACTACCAATATAAGGCTTTTCATAAAACTGTACGTCTTAGAACCATGTAGAAACCTTGTTTGAGGGTGTATGAGATGTGTTTGATTTAAGTGGTGTAACAGATTTAGTAAAAGCAAACATGACAGAATAATTGCGGTCTTGTTACAATTTAAAGAGCTTTCAGACCATTCAAGGCAATCAAGGCTCTGGAAGCATAGAGCTTGCAGCAGTCATCACACCAACCCAGAGAACATTACCCAGGCTTAGTGAGTAAAGAACATCCTACACACATGTGTAGATGTCTGCAGTATTTACAGCTGTATGAGGGGGAGGAAACACTATGGTGTAAGTCAGCTAAAATCCCCTTTAGGAGGTAATGGAGGACTATCTCAGAAAGGAAGGAAGCAGGGATGGTTTTGTACGCCAAGGTGTCACCAAGAGTGGAACGGAAAGACAAAAGTGTTGCGTGTAGGTTAACACACTCCTCTGTGGAGAGGTAGCGAGAGACAAAACGAGCCTGGATGGAGAGAGGGTACTGAGGGCGACGAGAAGGAGGAATCCTGACATTTAGTGGCCCGTAATGCAGGTTAACCACATTAGTACAACCTCAATTCCCCACTGCTTTTCTTCTTTTAAATGTTAACCTCTGAACTTCCTTCCCAATGCCGTTCGGGGAACTTCACCTGATTTGTGTATCTCACTTTGACTACAGATTTGTGCCGTTTGTGTAGACTTATTTGAGATACCATCTCAAATAAGTGGGTGTGTATGATACTAGGGGAGACCTACTTAACAGCCATGAGGAAACAAAACTGAGATCCTCACTAAGTCTTGAACCCAGAGAAAAGGGACATTATCTACAAAATTATCTTCTGTTTATTGAGCCACACCTAGAAATACACACCAAAAAATCACTCCTTGTGCTGCAAAAACCGCTCTGACCCATTGAGGCTTGGACTCCACAAGACCTCTGAAGGTGCTGTGGTTTCTGCACCGAGATGTTACAGAAGATCCTTTAAGTCCTATAAGCTGCTTGAACAGACTGAGGTCTGGGGAATCTGTAGGCCAAACACCTTTAACTTGAGCTATCACATTGCCTAGTTTTCCAGTTTCCGACACATCAACTTGTGTGTATATATATATATATATATGCGTGTGTGTGTGTGTGTGTGTGTGTGTGTGTGTGTGTGTGTGTGTGTGTGTGTGTGTGTGCGTATGTGTGTATGTAAAACTTTCAAACCCCTCCTCATTGCTTCCAGACTTTCTTGTGTGTTTTATTTAGGACCAGTTCTCCACGCTTCCTGAAGGACCAAAGACTCTCATTTTCAGTCCAGTCCAGGTTTAGATGAGTCCAGATAATCAGGCGGTGATCAGTATACTAGTGGTGCTGAATGCTGAGTGGTTGGCACTCCTTTATATGGGCTCCTTGTATCTTTAGGCACTTTGCAGCCTGTCACAGTAAAACATTTGTTCCCATTTCTTAGTGTAATCTTACTATGCCAAAGATAAGACAGTTTGACAGGCAAAAAATAGTATTTTTATAACAACAGTGTGATTTACAACTAAATGAAAAGAACTGAGTGGTGCCCATTTACTTTTGCACAGTATCGTGTTAAAAATATAGATGGTAGTTTTGATGGTGGTCTCTGATTTTAGTAAATACTAGGGCTATGAAATTATTTAAAAACTTCATAATTATTAATCACCATGACTTTGTGCCGATATGTGTGATTTATTGCATTTGTTTTATTCACTCCAATTTGCCACAGAGTTCAAACCTGAATATGGAAATCAAGCTTCTCCACATGCTGAATGTGGTTTCTAATTTTCATAGCCAACATTCCATGTTCCACAGATCCCGTATGTGTCATGGCCTTTATATGGTGAACTTTCACATTTTTTGCTTTAATGTTGCTTTATGTAACTCTAATAAACTCAGTTTTAAAGAAATCTTGATCACAAACCAAATTTTGACATTTTAACATCAAGCATCTCTGAAAAGCCAAACATCACTTTTAAAGATTCTGTTTTCAGATGAAAATGGCACAATTTAAGAGCTTTAAAACAATCTGTTGTTGCATTTATGAATTTGGTTAACAATGCTGGTAGCCTAGAGGTTAGGCAGTTGCCCTTACAATCAAAAGATAGTGGGTTCAAATCCCAGCACTGCTTGAGCCACCACTGCGTTTCCCTTGAGCAAGGTACCGTCCCCACACACTGCTTCCCGGGCACCGTGTTCCTGGCTCCCCACTGCTTCCCTTTTGTAAATGGGTTAAATGCAGAGAGAAATTTTGTGCTGTTCACACTGTGTGTTGTGGTGTGTTCATATATGACAAATGGACACTTCAGACACACACACTTTAATGTCTTATTTCAGGGATACACATTTTTGACAAAAATGATATTTTCAAACATTTTTGCTTTGTTATCTAAACAGACACCTGCTACAGGTTTCAGCAGACAATAATTCCTGTTATTTTATGAAATGATAACAGAGTGGTATCAGGCAACACCAAGAGAGTCAACACAATGCACTGTACACTTCAACAAATTCATTTTAAATGATTGACAAAGAATGATTGCAATGATACTACTTTTTGAACAAAAAAGTGTTGTTTCTGACAAACATCTCATCTGGAATAAAAATGGAGAGTTTTAGTAGACAGGAAATTCTCAGTGTGCCACAAAAGAACTAGACATGTGTCAGACCTCACAAGCACTGAGGAGTGACATCCACTGTGGATCGACATCAGTGACAAGGTAGATGATCAAACGTCATAAAAACAAACACTGATCTGTGTGAGGTGAAGTCACTGTGAATTCTAGTGCAGGTCAGATCAGAAAGCAGGACAAAGAAGGAAATGAGTAAAAGACTGAACAGATAACGACTGAACATTGAGAAATAAGAGAGGAGGACACTGAGCACTACTACGACATCGTTTATGGTTTCTTTTCTTAGTAATATTAAGATTAGATGAGCTCAGACCAGGTCAGCGAAGTGAACAAAGGTTCATAAATAACCCACCAAGCAACCCAGCATAGTTAACACACCTGGTAAAACGTGTTTGCCCCACATTTGAATATTTGAGGCACTAGACGGTTTCAGATCCTCACTCAAAATGTAATATAAGATAAGGAGAATACAAAGAACCAAAAACATATTTATAAAGATTATGTCATTTATTACTGGAAAATGTTTGGCAACACTTATTTTAACCAGGTTTAAAAAAAGGAATTGCCCCAAAATGTAATAACTGGTTGTGCCATTGTTAACACCAGCAACTGCAACCAAACACTTCGTATAACCAGAGATCAGTCTTTCGTATTGCTGTGGAGGAATCTTGGCCCTCCCTTACTGAGAATAAACTGTTTAAGGTCTTGTTAAAAGAACACAGCTTTGACCACTTTCAGCTACAGGCCACTAAAAACTGTGAGTGTAAAAACATTCCTGTACCAAATAGTTCCAAATTGCCAAACACACTGCATTACCAAACATACTGTTCCAAATGACTAAACATAATGTACCAAATGACCACACACACTGTACCAAAGTACCAAACACACTGTTCCAAATGACCACACATGCAGTACCAAATTACCACATGCTGTTACAAATTAGCAAACATGCAGTACCAAATTACCAAACACAATGTACCAAATTACCAAACGCAGTGTACCAAATTACCACACTGTACCAAATTACCAAACACAATGTACCAAATTACCACACTGTACCAAATTACCAAACACAATGTACCAAATTACCACACTGTACCAAATCACCAAACACAATGTACCAAATTACCACACTGTACCAAATTACCACACACACTGTACTAAAGTACCAAACACAGTGTTCCAAATGACCACACATGCAGCACCAAATTACCACATGCTGTTACAAATTAGCAAACATGCAGTACCAAATTACCAAACACAATGTACCAAATTACCAA
>JBBPCX010107710.1:0-21822 GCA_037974365.1 Hydrocynus forskahlii
TGTGTGTGTTACATAGTGTCACACCTCAGTTCCTGTGTTTGTGTATGTGTGTGTGTGTGTGTGTGTGTGTGTTACATAGTGTCACGCCTCCGTTCCTGTGTTTGTGTATGTGTGTGTGTGTGTGTGTGTGTTACATAGTGTCACGCTTCAGTTCCTGTGTTTGTGTATGTATGTGTGTGTGTGTGTGTGTGTGTTACATAGTGTCACGCCTCAGTTCCTGTGTTTGTGTATGTGTGTGTGTGTGTTACATAGTGTCATGCCTCAGTTCCTGTGTTTGTGTATGTGTGTGTGTGTGTGTGTGGGTCTATTTGCTGTACATGAGGATTATGTACTAAGTAAGCCATTTAAAGCTGTAAGTGGGAGGCAGTTTAAGATTATTTTTGCAAACAGTTAATGATATATTACATCACGTCACTCATGATCCAAAATATCACAACATGGTGCATTCATGGTCTGAATTAGGTGGTTCCCGTTTCTTTTTGCGTTTCCCTCACACTGCTGTACCCCAAATGGGGCCAAGATTAACCATGAATGTGATTCAAGCGACATTTTGTGTTCTTCATTTCGCAAGCGGGGGAACTTCACCCTTTTTTCAATACTAATTCATGGAAAAATGATGAATATGTAAATAGTCATTTCTACCTACGGAGGCAGAATTGTTCACAGCAGTGGTGAATAGAACCAGACGTCTAACCAGCTGGATGCCTCTGAAAGCCCGTATATGTATATAAATAGTTATGAATGTGCTTCCTAATGACTGAGAGATTCTTTGCAGTATTTCTATATAATTATATATTTATCATTTTGTCTGAGAACTTAAAATCTGTCATGGAATGAGAGGCAGCTCCCTCACTTCCCAGAGCCCTGGCATGATCCACAGCGTTCCACTCAGATCACACCTCAGAAGAGGCCCTACTGATCTTCTCAAACAGAGAGAACCCTGAGACCCTTACTATCGCTGTGACCATGTTAAGGAGGTCCCTGTGTCCCTGTGAATGGTGCTGATTTCTGTAGAAGACAATGTCTCACCAACCTCATAATAATGGGAAGGTTTTGGATCAGCTCATGAATTTCAAAAGGATGTTCTGAAGGAAAAAGCAAAACAACGAATAACCTAGAACTTGAAACTCTGTGAACCCGAATCCGTCTGTGTCCAAGATAGTCTGCAGAGGTTGGGACACAATTTTTGTCCCCACAGAAACAGAACAACATGCAGTGGAGACTCATTTACGAGGTTCACTTTTTCAAGAGACCCATTTATTACATTTATTACATATGATAATTGAGCGCATCCTCCCATCATCTGAAGGAGCAGTGGGGCTGCGGAGCCAGGGGAGAGGCCCTGAATTGATTAGTGATCAGAAGGCCTGGACCTGACACGACGCACTCTCTCCTCGCGACGGACTGGGACCAGTTCGGGGAGAGGAGCGCGAGACAGGCCCCCGGTCCTGGTTTCACTGGTCCTCGGCCTTTTTTTTTTTTTTTCCAGTTTCCCAGTTCACACACGCTTCCAGCCCGGCCGATGCTTTAGTGTTCTGGAGCGCGAGACTGGATCTCCTCGTTCCCCCGGTTCCTGCTCGGTTTCCGTGCCGCAGTGGCGACCCTCTGCCCGCGGCGCGCGCGGCGGGAGGCGGCTCGGGGAGAGGACCGGTTCAGCTCGTGAAGATGGCGCAGCGCGGCTCGGACACTCTCTCCAGAACCGACACCACCGGACCGAACCGGGGGGCTCCTGCGGTCTAGCCGGCCCACCCTGAAAGATGGGCTAAAGAAAAACACGAGCTCGAGAGAAGCGCGCGCACACACTGCAGCAGCGAGGCGCGAGATCAGATTACCGTTTATTACCCCGGGTAGAGAGAGAGAGAGAGAGAGACCGAGAGAGAGAGAGAGAGAGAGACGGAGACTGAGGGAGAGAGAGAGAGAGAGAGAGAGAGAGAGAGATCGTTCATCTGCAGCGCGCGCTGTGGATGATGACTCGTGGCTTTGGGAGGTGAAGGAAGAAAAGAAACGACCGTGACAAACTGCAGGAACGAACGAGGACACCCTAATGGTCGTTGTGCGTGTGTGTGTGTGTGTGTGTTTTCCTGAGTGTGCTGCCATGTAGTGCCCACGGAGCTGCGTGAAGTCGATCCCTGCGTCCAGAGCGCGTCCTCCCGGAGCCCGCGGGATCGGGATCTGATGCGGGGAATCTAGAGGATCTCTGTAATCATGTGGATCCCCACGGAGGACGAGAAATTCGCGGTCGGTGAGTGTGTGTGTTTTTCTCTCGACGTCATTTCAGTGTTTCGGTACCCTGCAGACCCTGAAACCCATTTCAGTCCTCAGTGCAACACTGTCCCGTGTGGAACGCTGCTGGTACCGTTCCCCGGCTCTCCGGGACCGCCCGGTTCCTGCACTACCGCAGGTTCTGGTGAGATCATGCCTGTTTCAGAACACGAGCCGTTTCTGACACGTGATGCGCACTGGGTGAACGGATAATGCGTGAACTGATTTCGTTTTAGTTTGTTTCTCAACCTCTAAGTGCAGAACGAGGTGTTGCTTTTTTTCTGGCTGTAATTCAGTCACAGTCAGTTTATTCGCCTCCAACAATCTTGCAACGCAACACACGGGAATGATTCATTCGAGCCGATTCACGAACCAACTGAATCAAACTTTTTTTTTCTCCAGCTTCTACGGAATATCCTATGTTCTATGTTTAAGGGGTTCTACCTACTTCAAAACTGTGTGACACGGAACCATTACGTGGTGTTAGCAACAACTTGACAGAGTCGAAATAAAACGTTCACGGAAACGGACAGTGAAAGAGTCGGTTCGGTAAATTGAACCGAGCTCCCCATCGCTGTGCAGCTCAGGAGGGGAAGATAAAGCGAAGCCTCGCTCCTGCGCGTGAACGCGTGGTGGCGCTGCTGCTAACAGGGGCACGAGCCGGGGGGGGGGGCTTTTTGACGCTGCTTAGCAACGTTCCCTAGCAACCGTCGTCAACGCTGCAGCATCCAGACAAGAATTCCTCTCCTCCTGGATGCTGCAGCACCACTTTACAACCTGCTTCTGCTGAACGCTTCACCTGTGTTCTCACATCTCTCACTCTGTAAATGTCGAACACGCTCTCTACAGGTGTACAACAGGCTTACGGCGGCATGACTGGTGTCTTCCATCCATCTGTCCATCCATTTTCTGTAACCACTTAATCCTTACTAGGGTTACTACACATATTTTTTTTATTTTACATACTGAGGGGTGTCAAATCCAGGTCCTTGTCTTGTGTGTGTGTGTGTGTGTGTGTGTGTGTGTGTGTGTGTGTGTGGAGTTTGCATGTTCTTCTCGTGGTGGTGTGGGTTTCCTCCGGGGTCTCCGGGTTTCTCCCACAGTCCAAAGCCATGCAAGGTGAATTGGGGATTCTAAATTGACCATAGGTCTGAGTGTGCAAGTGAATGGTGTGTGTGTGTGTGTGTGTGTGTGTGTGTGTGTGTGTGCATGCATGCAGCGTGTGGTGGGCTGGAGTCCCTGCCTCGCACCCGTAGACCCCGGGATAGGCTCCGGGCCCCCGCGACCCCAGTAAGGATTAAGTGGTTACAGAAAATGAATGAATACTATATTAATCTCGGAAGAATTTACTCGAGTCCTCTGCGTTTAACCTGAGTGAAGCTGTTGACAGTGGCGCCCGAGGACCAGTGTGTGGGGTCGGTACCTTGCTCAAGGGTACCTCAGCAGTGTCATTGGTGGTCCTGGGATTTGAACCCACGATCCACTGATCACAGGGGCAACACCCTTACCACCAGGCCACCAGTTTCCTGAGCGAATGAAAAATATCAGTAGAATTTGCTCGTTTACTTGCTTTTTTTACGTCTCGAACAAGTTGACGCTCCTGAGGCATGGCACTCCACCAACTAAAGATTTGCCCAAATGTTTGTCATATTATCTATTTTTTGATTAATACTAAATAGAGTTTAGATTCTCTGCCTGAACCCGAACATTGGCCGAGCCCGGCCCGGCCCGCGGGTCGGGCCGATATTTCCTGTCACTGCCCTCGGGCCGGGCCGGGCCGTGATCAAGCGCTCCGAGTGTCAGTTTACGAACGCGCCCACAGCTGAGATCGTGTGTTATAACGGCCCACGTATTAAAAAACTGTGGGGTTTAATCGGGCTCGGGCCGATAATAACAGTTAATGGGTCGGGTAGGGTCGGGTACGGGCTCGGGTAGGGTCGGGTTTCATTTTTTGGGCCCGATCTAAACTCTAATACTAAATTAGTGAAGATATCATGTGGTTGTCAAGGATCTGTGGTTACCGTGGCTGAGATGCATTATTAATAAGAGACAAGCAGATGCCTGGGCCATGTGTGTTTTGTCGATGAAGACTAACTGGTGAGCTGTGTTTAGAAATCACATTATTCTGTGAGTCATGGGTATACGATTGTGTCAGCATCTATAGCGGTGTAGAAATTTTAGAGGGTCGCCATCGACCCCAGAACAACCCCAACCCTTGTGCCACCACTGTTTCTGACAGTCGATACATATTAACAGTATCCATTGCCACATCTCACAAAAAAGTATTTTATAAAATGAACATATTTTAACACTACTTTATAGTCATATCCCTCAGAGGAGGGAGGATTAGGTCCTCCCAGAGTTAGTTTTTATCCTCTCAGGCCCTGAGTTCCTCAGACAGCAGTCAGATT
This sequence comes from Hydrocynus forskahlii, assembly GCA_037974365.1. Taxonomy (NCBI): domain Eukaryota; kingdom Metazoa; phylum Chordata; class Actinopteri; order Characiformes; family Alestidae; genus Hydrocynus; species Hydrocynus forskahlii. The sequence continues at coordinate 4,674 of JBBPCX010107710.1, forward strand.
CGTCCTGCAGGACCTTGGAGAGCTCCAGTGAAAGCTGAGTGCAGCTCTCGGATGACGAAATGATGTGGCTTTTTCTCACGTTAGAGCCGAACATCCCAATGAAAAATAGGCAACATGGCTGACACACCACCGTAATCTGAGTCAGGGCTCTCCTGTGGTGGGGCTGTTGGTTGAGTGCTTGGTTGAAGCACTCGCTTGTAATCTCCTCGTGAAAAAATGTTTACATTTATGGCAGACACTCTTATCCAGAGCGACCCACATCAGTGTGTGTGTATTTGTATGTATTAGTTGTTATTGTTCACAATTAACAACCAGTATTTTGGTTGTTAATCGTCAGTAAAAAGTTTTTTATCAGGGCATGATATTGAGTCACTAGTTTGTTTTATATATGTTGCAGTTCCTTGCAATAGTACTAAATGTGTACATCCAGCAGTGTTTCCCCTACCATTAAACAGTCCTGGCAGCCTGCCCGGTCAAACGCTCTGGCCTATTAGCGTTGATGCGATATAAACATCAGAAAGTAACTGCCGAGCTGATATTTGATTCCACGTTTTTATTATGTGCTCTTATTAATGAGATCATAGCTCATGCCATTTCTTGGTGAAAATAAAACTTTCAGTTGTAAAAATACACTAAATTCAGCTTCTGAATGGAGTGGAACCTGTCACTGATTAGTGTGTGGCAGGGTGAGCTCCTGCTTTAGTTTTGTAGCATATAATAACAGCATGCTTTAATTCACAGAATTTACCTTTTTTTTTTTTAGAACGTTTTTTTCTAAAAAGTAAAATATTATATTGTGTTGGTTTTACGGAGGTCTTTGAGACACAGTGTTGAAATCCTGAATGGAGATAATACAAGACATGAAATATTGCTCTAGAAATATATGCAAAACGTTTTTGGTTAATTCATTTTTAAAATGAATTTAAGTGAGCATAAATGAACTCCCAATTAGTCGATCAATCAGTCAGTCAGTCCATCAATTCATCAGTCTACCAATCACAGTTTCTTGAAAAGAACTACAGTGTTAATGATAATAGTATCTATTTGTGCAAATTTTGACCAAGTTGCTTGAACAAACTTTCACTTAAATTATTTAAGGTTTCAGGCATGCAACAAAATAGCAAAAGTCTAGCAAATATATTTTAGAAAATATTTCTTAACACGTGATTCTAAACTTAAAAATTGATGCTCTGCTTTACTTAAGAATGAACAGTGTTCTTAAGTTAGAATCAGGTGTCGGCTTAACATAGTTCATTTGTTAAGAAATATTTAATTTGTTCTGTAGAGAAATGTCTGTTGTTTCCCAATGTTTAAACTGTGCACTGTGTAGACAATGTAATAAGATAAGATAAGAAAGAACTTCTTTTTTCATAAACATGCTCATTGCAACAAGAGGAATAAAGATAAGACAGAGTTAGGAGGGGATAAAAAAAGAAGATATTAATAAAATAAATAAAATAATATAATAAAATAATAGTGCAAACGGAATAATAAGTAAACTATTGCAAATACTTGTTTTTTACACAGATAGTGGATTTACTGTTTAAAAAAAATATTCTGCTTGAATTGTTGCTGTCATTTTTCACAAATGTGCAGGTAGCTTTGAAGGTTCTACCACCAGATGTGAAAAAAGGGAAGGGAAGCACATGCAACCATCTCGATGTGAAAAAATTTCAACAGAGAGTTGGAAAACCTGAAATCTGTATTGAAATGTAAAAGTCTTATACCAAGCCACCCCAGAGTAAAGTGGTAGGGGAGGAGTAGAGGCTTATATACTTTGCTTATACAGTTACTGTGCTGATAAATAGATTTTGTTATGTAAAAAGAAGATTGAGTCTTCACATCAGAATTGAAAATCGTAAGAAACCTGGAAATATGTGTATCATTTCACCGAACCCCCAGCTAACCCAGTAGATGGTTTAGCCGTGAGGCAGCCTGGGTTGTGTGTATCAGTGACATGAGGGACCCATTAGACCAGCTTTGCCTTTCATCATGAATACAGTATTACATGTAGCCATCAGAGTCTTACTCTTAGACTCAGATACGCCGAACCTTCTGTCCTCAGATCAGCGTTTCAGTATTTTGCCAAGCTTGTAGAATCTCCATTGTGCTGAATTACAACATTTCTTTAAAGAGTACTTTTTGTTTTTGATCTTTCATAGCTGTAACCAAAGGAAATTGTGTTGTCCACTTTAAATTCTCTTTACAAAATAGATTAGTTCATACACATGTGTGAATTTAGAAGCTACTAATGAATTTAATGAAAACGTCCTGAAGAAGGACTGGATTGCTGGTTGTGTGGAGCTTCTGTCCTGCCGGTGTTTCGCCTGCTGTGAGCACTGAGGGAACTTAATCTCGTTTGGAGGAATATTGTCCTTTGTAGTGGTGCTCTGATTAGTATGAAGGTACTATTAGTTCCTCTTTCTCTTTCTCTTTCTCTTTAGCAAAATAGTGTTAGCAATGTAAACAGTTCCACCTTGTTAGTTATTATAAATAAGACAGATAGTGTAGAAACTAACTTTGCAAATTTCCCACCCCACTAATAAAGGGTTATCTTATCGTATCTTATCTTCTCTTATCTTCTCTAATCTTCTCTTCTCTTCTCTTCTCTTATCTTCTCTTATCCTAACTTATCTTTTCTTGTTATGAAACAAACAGATAAATAAAATGAATACTGTTTGGCAGTCTTCCCCGTAGTCCCAGACCATCAGGAATTTTCCAACATTTACTTGTGCAATCTGTTATAAGTGATTGTGTTTGACTTTTCAAAGATGTAATGATGTCATACATAAATACAGTAATAGTTGCCCTAATATTTACTGTCACTGCTGCAGTTGTCATTGTTGGGCTGCAGGAGTGAAAGATCTTGTTCAGCAGATCAGTCATGCACATTAATTAAATCAGCTTTCTGAACACTTGACCCGGTGCTGGAGACCTCTGCTACTGTAGACGGCTATAGCACTGGCACACTACATAATGATTCCCATAACTAGGATGGATTTTACCTCAAACAAAATGTTGATAAGCTCTTGGACAAACTGTGCTGCTCTCGGTATTTAGTTAATATTAAGTAAGATAAAAGTCAAGAAAACTGGGCCCGTATAGTCACACGTGAACACACCACAGCACACGTGCGAAATTCTTTCTTCTGTATTTAACCCATACACAAAATGATGCAGGGGGCTGCCACCAACGAGAGGCGCTGGGGAGCAGTGTGTGGGGACAGTACCTTGCTCAAGGGAACCTCAGTGATGACACTAGCAGTGTTGGGATTCAAACCCACAACCTTCTGACTGCAGGGGCAACTCCCTAACCACTAGGCCAACAGCCGCCACAGACATTCCAAAGTTGGTGGCATTTTAAAATACTTAGTTCTAGATCAAATCAATTGGAGGGACAAGAGGGATGGGAGGGATGCTCTGCTCCGTGTGACATAAAGGTTTACATGTCTCTGATTGGTTAACCCTAACTCTAACCTTTACCAATTGGAATGCATCATTGTGTGCTTTCCAGTCATGGTAGGTCATTTGTAATTTTGTTTAAGTTTAACTTCTGGTCGTGAGGCACATCACAGCCAGACATTTGTTTGTAGCAAATGTTTCTCTCTCATTATATAAACAGGAAACTCAGGAAACAATTTAGCTTGTTATTTCCTCCAGGATCAATAAGGTTGTCTGATTCTGATTCTGCAAAAATATTATAATAAAATAATTGTTGAATCCCTGCCCATCCTTTCATGCCATGTCTTTATTTTTGCTCCACAATACGGTGAGAAGTATCAACAAGTGTATTGGTATTAGCATTAATATAGTCCTAAAGATACGCATCCCTAGCTATAACTCTCCCTTTGAGATGAATTAAATTGATGTTATTTTGTCTTAATATGAGCATTAGATTGATAATGACTTGTTAACGTCTTGTGCAAAAGTGTGTATATTTGCAGTGTATTAGTTCCACACAGACTCTGTCCATTCTTTACCTACATTTGTCCAGTTGAATATGTCCCAACCAGTTACGGCTGTGTCCCACCAAAGCCATTCCCAAAGCTCTTAATGTTATGTTGTCCTTGAAAGCAACACTAACATCCACACAAACTACCCACACACACTTCAGCTGCCTCACACTTTACTTCCGCATGTGCCTCTAAAATGACTAAAAGAGAGACAATTTGATATAAAACTGGCCAAATTAAATGGCTAGTGCAAAGAAGATACAAAAATATCCTGAACACTTAATGTAAGTTAATGTTTCTTTTGGGCATATTGGCATTATCAAAAAACACTAAACAACTAAAACTGAGGTACAGTGTTTGTTCATTTGCACAAATGTAACGTGTTTAAAATGAAGTGCATTTTCTTATAGCTATATTAACACAATCATGGATTGAGTCATACAGCGGACTCAAGCTAGAAAAAAAATGTGTAAAACCACCCATTAGGAGTTAATAATTTGTCACATTAATTTTACAGCCCTAATATATGTACGCTTGCTGTTATGAGACAGAACAGACATAATACAGGACAAGTTCACAGGGCGTGTGGAGAAAGTAAGTGCTGTTTTAACTTTTAATTTCACTATTATCGCTCCTTTTGTCGGCCGTTTGTTGATTAGTTTCGGCGAATCTGGGCTGCGTGGCTGAAACCCATACTGGTTCCGAAGGGTGTACTCCGTGTGGGCAGTCACTCGTGAGCATCTTTGTCCAGTTAATCTCACTGTATACCTAACGAGTGTTGTCCTCGTGTGAAGACCTACTCGGATAAAGACCAACGAGTCTTCCTGTGCGAGTCCACCAAGCAAGAACAACGACAAGGCTATCAGCTCTACTCACCCGAGGGCACTTCCACTACTCCAGATAAGCGATGTGCTTCCACCACATTCCTGCTCTCACTGGTATCCGCAGGCAGTTTCGCTATCCAAAAAGACAGAGAAACACGACCAACCTGACGTCTCTACAATATTCTGCTTCTGCTCATGCTCCCTTATCTGTGGGGCTGTGGAATTGTCAGTCTGAAGAAGCATCTCTGCGTATGCTAACCAGCTATCTCTTGATCTGCTTGCTCTCGCTGAAACCTGGATCTGACCAGAAAACACAGCTGCCCCTGCTGCACTCTCTACCAACTATGCTCCCTCCCATTCCTCTCATTTGTCTGGACGAGGAGGTTGAACGGGCATTCTCATTTCCGCTAATTGGAAATTTTCATACTTCCTCCTACTAATTATGCCTCTTGCGACTACAATGCTATCCCAGTATTAGCGCCTGTGAAACTCTCTGTAATAGTCATCTAAAGTCCACCTGGACCTTTGGGAAACTTTGTGGAAGATTTAGACACGCTACTTTTTGCCATCCCTGACTAAGACAGCGATTTGAATATTCACCTTGACAGTTGATCTACTCTTTTGACCTCAGCCTGGTTTGCAGTCCTCCAGCCCCCAAAGCAGGCAAGGGACTTGACCCCATGCTTACTAGGAACTGTGCAGCTAATCACATGACTGTCATGCCTCTACACATCTCTGACCATTACTTCATTCGTTTTACTAACTGTCCCCTGTTCCAACACGTCAGGTCTCATACCGACGCAACCTATGCAACCTCTCTACCACTCATTTTTCAACAGTGGTTGCCTCCTCTTAGCACGTTTTCCTCATTCAAGATCAATTATGTCAAATCTGCATTCTACAACAACAGAATGAACTGCACCACAGACACTTGAGGCCTATTATCTCCCTTCAAAATATTGCTCTCACTACCCCACCTCCACCAGACACAAACCTCTCAGCATGGGTCTTCACCTCCTTTTTCACTGAAATGGTGGCGGCTATCAGTAGCCAACTCTTAGATTCACACAGGGCCAGCCCTTGTCACATTATACCTACTCAGGTCGAAAGTGCATCATTACTGTCTTTTACTCCTCTCACAGGGAGTGAGGTATCTAAACTCCTGACGTGTAGCCGTCCCACTACTTGTCCGCTCGACCCTATTCCTAAACGGCTCTTCTAAGCCATCTCTTCATTCCTAAGCCACTATCATGTCTGCGGTAATTCCTCACTTACCTCGGGAACATTTCCTGTGAGTGTCAAACAGCTCAGAATTATCATCAGCTGATCCAGTTGCTTCCATTCTTTGAAATGGAATCATTGAAAATCATTGAAAGGGCGGTCTGCAAACAGGTCTCGTTTTTCTCTCTCTGAATGACCTCCTTGATCCAAATCTGTCTGGTTTCAAGAAAGGCCACTCCCCTGAAACGACTCTGCTATCAGGGAGTGAATCAACCAGAGTGGCAGCTCAGTCCTCAGTTCTAATCCTTCTGGATGTATCAGCTGCCAACATTATCCTATCCATACCCTCAAACGGGCATCTCAGGCAGAGCCCATTCCTGGTTCAAATCCTACCTCTCTAAGCATTCATCAAGGTATCATGGTTGGGTCGAACATCTCCAGCCCATCAGCTGCCTACTGGAGTCCCCCAAAGCTCCGTACTGGGGCCCCTACTTTTAAAAAAAATGTACACCACCTCCTTGGGCTCAATTATTCACTCTCATAGCTTCTCCTGTCATGTACACATGGATGAAGGATCACCACCCACAGCTAAATCTTCCTAAAACTGAAATTCTGGTGATCCCAGCCAAACATATCCATTAAAATATCAATATAAAAATTGCCTCTTCACTGAAAGCTGGTCGTGTCATGATTGACGACCAGCTTTCTCTGATCATACTGCATCTGTCTCTTGGTCATATCACTTCGTCTTATACAACATCAGGAAAATCAGACCATACCTGGCTCAGTTTGCCACCCAACTCTTGGTACAAGCCATGATTATCTCTCACCTCAATTACTGCAGTACCATCCTTGTGGGTCTTCTAGCTTGCATGGTAAGACCCTTACAGCTGGTTCAGAACGCAAAAGCTCTGTTGGTCTTCAACCAACCCAGAAGGTCGCATGTCACCACACTGCTGGTTGACCTTCACTGGCTACCCATGGAGGTCCGAATTAAGTTCAGTCACTAACTCTTGCCTACAGAGCGACATCTGGGTCTGGACCCAGCGACCTTAATCCCATCATTCAGCCTCATGTTCCTACTCGCTCCTTCCACTCCTCCAAGAACATTGTCTGGCTCTGACATCCCTACACACAAGAAGAACCCAGTCCAGACTGGTCTCATTCTGGTTCCCAGTCCAGACCGATCTCATTCTGGTTCCCTGCTGGTGGAATGAGCTGCCTAAGACCAGAGCAGCAGAATCTCTCTCTCTCTTCAAAAACCTCCTGAAGACTCATCTGTTCAGAGAGCATCTCCTCTTCTAATGCATTTTCTTGCACGACTCTTACATAACATTTTAGTGCTTTGTACTCTCATCTAGTTCTCACACTGTCCTGAAACTTGAGTGTTTCCTTGTATTGTAAGTCTCTTTGGATAAAAGCATCTGCAAAATGAATGTAATGTAATTTTGAGAGTCAGTATAAAACTACAACATTGCAGAAAACTTTTGTTTGGCTATAAGCACGTACAGTTTAATGGAAAAAAAAAAAAGAAAAGAAAAGGAAGAAAAACCTGCAGAAATGTGCCCCACTTCCACAGTATCTGCCCTGACCCCTGACCCCTGACATTTACTTATGTAACTGGTGTGTGTTCTGTGTCACATTTTATGTGTCATATTTGTGGTGTGGCTTCTGGTTTGTACAGAGTTTTCTGTGTGAGTTTGAGGGTGATGTTAGTCCAGGAGTATTCAGTTCTGATTTTGGGGTTCTGGGGTTCTGGGGATTTCTCAGACAGTTAAGAAATGAGCTCAGTGTAAATCAGAAAGTTTAAGTCGAGTCAAGTAGGGCTTCATTGAATTCCCAACCATTTACATTTAGTACACAGGGAGATGAAATATCGTCCTCCTGGACTACAGGTGCAACAGAGAACACAACACGACAGCAGCACACTCAGGATGATAAATTATGATTAAACCTACGTATATAAATGTATCTTTGTTACTGTTTAACCGTCTCCAAGAACATGACTGTAGAATGCTAAAAGTTAAAAGAGGAATGTGTTTGTTTCTACAATATGGCAGACCCATGGTACAGCCTAAGGCTGACATTTATGGTAAAGATGAGAAAACTTGACTGGTAGCAAATTACTGCCACCATATTAATTGGCAGGCACTTCAAAATAAGCTTTCTATTCGTAGGTTTTGTAACCATTTCACACACTCTTCCATAGTGAGATATGACTATCAGCCTAGGAGGGTTAAGTGCAGTATGATTTTGAAAAAAAAAAAAGATGTAAAATAAAATCAGAGGCACAAGCTCAAACCTGTCAAGATACCCTGTGAGTTGAATATAAATGTAATTGACTGTGTATATAAGTGTATGTAATTATGAGCCTACATTTACAGCATGTGTAGTTTTGGCACTAAAGTAGGATTGGTTGTGCCATGATATATTACTATCATAATATATAATATCTATGTTATGTATTAAACGTATGTATTATGTATTACAATATTAAAATACTCAATAGATGCATATTAACACCTCACAACAACTGAGTTCTGTAGTTATGGACCAGTAAAAGACAACTATAGATACTAGCCTCATTGGAATAATGCCTCATTGTCCTGCTCCTAAGATGGTCAAGCTTGATTCTGTGCAACCGTCCTGCATTCAACCGGCTTATTCGCTATAGGGCAGGTTTAAATATTCCATTATTGACACAGTATTCAACCCCCCTCCCCTCCTCCACACACACACACACATACACTGACTAGTTTGAAATGAGGTTGAAATGGGTAGATATGCTACACTTTAACTAAATCATGAACTGATCAAATCATGAAAAACTGATGGAAGTAGATCCCATGCTATCCTGCTAAATGATTTAAACGTTCTTAAGAACAGCCTATTTCTTTATGCACACCGTAAATTATGATTCCAGAATATAATTAAATAGGAATGCAGTGGCATTCTCACAATGCCTAAAAACAAAAAATGGGCTCCCTTCTCAAATGAGGCCTTGAATGGAAAAAAAGCTTGTTTGCTTGTTTACTCACAATTGCTTTTGGTCAAACGCTCTAATGTTTGCTTATGTTTGATAATTATACTTTAATAACATTAAGTTATACATTTTCCCTGTGTCAGCATCAGTGTATTGATACATTGACAGTTGTTATTTGTATTGGTTTAAACCTGATTAATAATAAGAAAAATGTCGTCAAAATTACCTTCTTGATTCTTTAATAATTATTTAGCACTTTTGCATGATGATGACGCGTATTTTAAAATTACCAGTGGTCATTCTGGAGTATAGATCCATGTTTGCACATTTTCTGCCAAGCAGTCTTTCTAAATTTCCCTAATGAATGGTTTCATTCTTGTAGTTCAATTAAATGCATTTCTATTGCTTGGTCTTTTGTTAATTCCATTGCTTACTTGATTAATTGTTCAGTGAAGGCTGTGGTAGACCACTCCTTTAGTAATCTAATCAATAGTAACAGTCTAAAACTATAGTGATACAGATAATGATATTGACCAGGCTTGCCCACACTGTGGTCTCCTCAGAGTGCTCAGTGGTAAAGTAAGTTGGGAAACTCTGAGTGGTGCAGCTGCTTAATTAAAGTCCTCCCTGTCATCTGTCTGATATCTGATATTGATATTCTCCTCCAAATGCACTGAGTGAATTGATGAAGCTGCGTTAGAAGAAAAGATGTTTCAGGCTTTATGTGGAGCATGTCAGCCCTCACCCTACTGACTTGGGAACGGAGATTACGTCTGTCTGAACCAGGTATCGGTATCATGCTGACATCAGTAAAAAATGCCAGTCCAGATATCAGAGCATCCTAAGTCATGATCTGATCAGATGAGTGTAGTGGATAAAAATCTTAAATCGAACATGCTGTTCTGCTGCAGCATGTTATGACTGCTCCATGTCTTGTCTTCGTATTTTTAAACTCTCTTTCTTTATGTTCAACAGTTATTTCAGTTTATTTAGTATTAGTAAGCTGTGCCCCTCTAACCATGAGGGCAGAGAGTGTTATTTTTGCGTTTCCTTTGTTTATATTTAGGTAGTTTTCCCCAGGATCATTAAAGATTCTGGTATTTAGAGCTGTAGTGTCTTAACGAAGTTACCGGTACCTTAGTAGGAAGTGCCGCACGCTGCAGGACAGGCTTGGTAATACTGTGCTCTGTGGTTTGAAAACTGGATGGGCCTGGTCTCAGCATTCAATACTGTCTGTTTATGGGCAAAGTCCTCCAGTCTCAGCCCCCAGTGGTGGAATGAACTCCCTCTTACAATCAGATCTGGAGTCTCTCACGGTCTTCAAGACCCCCCTCCTCAAGACCCCCCTCTTCTAGTAGCACCTGGTGACTCACCAGTCCTCTCATTTATCTCTTATACATCTCCTATTTATTAAAAAAAAAACATGGGCATTTACCCTCTTAACTGTTTTTCCTTTCTTGTGTATGAACCTCTGACTTTTTCTTTTGACAGGGTTTGTTAAGACGTGTATCTTAGCTGGCAGTAACTTGGTTAAAAGCAGGTGTTGGTTTCACTACGAAACCAAACCCCTTAATTTGACCCCTTAAGATTACCGTAATTTTGACCTTAATTTCCAGGAAAAAGGGGTAAAAGGGGTAAAACTACTAAATTTTCCTCTTACCTTTTAAAATTTGTCCCTTAAATAATAGAACCTCCTGAATTAATGCTTTATGTTTAAGGGGTTTCACACTCTTGCCTTAAATCCACTTTCAAGGTCAAATTAAGGAGTTGGTTCACAGGTTAATGGCCACTTAATTCAAATGAAGGGGTTTGGTGTATGTTCAGGGGTAAATTAAGGGAGGGTTAAGCACACTTTAAGTACACCGTGTTTCGTAGTGTTTGAGTCTAGTTTTACAGGTGTGAAGAACTCTGGATAAGAGTGTCTGCTAAATGCCGTAAATGTAAACGTAAATATAAACGTAAGTCCCACCCAATTAAAGATGCCGTCAGATTGGCGGTGAAGCTACAAGTGAAGCTGCATGTCCTTCATCACTCAGGATTTGTGCATTTGCAGCAGGTTAAGGGTCAATTCAATTGGAATGTCAGGAAGCGGAATTCAATTTGGTGAAATTCTGCCGAATTTCATTCTTTGCTGTTTCTGAGCCTGGAATTGTGATTACATGTAGTGACAAATGCTGGAACTTAAATCCCAGTGCCTTACAAATACCGGGTAATGCAGGAAAAACTCAAGTAAATAAGACAGTGTACATTAACCGATGAAGGGTGACTGGTACCAGGGGCGGACTGGCAATCTGTGTGTTCTGGAAAAGTCCAGAACGGCCGTCCGGTGCACGGCCGTCGACCCGACCACCCCTCACCCAACCAAACAACTGGAGTTTGAGTCAGACTCAGATTTCAAACTTAAGGTTCCAAATTTGTTTTGCGTCTCCAAGCAACAGGTGAGGGTCTGGTTTGGGTTTCAGTTTCATTCCAGACGCCTACAAATTTTTTTCCACATTTCATCTCTCCTCTCATCTGAAATGTTTAGACGCCACTGGTATAGACTGTCTTGTTAATGTGATATAAGTAAATATAATGACACACTAGAGCACACAGTGTGAAATTCTTTCTCTGTATTTAACCCTTTCACCAAGTGAGGTAGTGGGCTGCCACCAACGGGGGGGGCGCCGGGGAGCAGTGTGCGGGGACGGTTCCTTGCCCAAGGGTACCTCAGTGGTGCCGCTGGCAGTCCTGGATTTCAAACCCACAACCTTCTGATCACAGGGTCAACTCCCTAACCACTAGGCCACCAGCTGCCCCAGTGGTGATTATGTCACTGGAAACTTGAGACATTGCAAGGTGCTCTGATGCCAACACTGGTGTTTGTGTGTTTGTGTGTTTGTGTGTGTGGACGGGGGGAAGTGTGTGTTCTGTTCTCCTGCTGCGGGGTATACAAAGTGGCAGCATCTGTCTCTCGTCATGAATTGTCGCACCAGTGCAGCAGCTGCTTCTAGAAAAACAGAAAAGCAAAAGAACACCAACAAAACAACTCGATATCAGTTCAGCTCCGAGGTTTACTAATGCAGCTACAACGCTGGTGGAGGCAGAACAACGGAGCAGGAGCCCGCACAGAAAACCAGCTTAGCAACAGGCTTGAAAAACTAACGTTGATTTATGTACATTCATCACAACATCCCCATGGACCCTTCTGCACGCAAAACACCTGAGTCTGTCCAGTTGAGTCATCTCCACCAGCTCAGTTGGGTTTCAGTCATCATGTGGGAGTGATATTATAAAATTACAGCCTTTATTCTTCAGAGAGAGCCTGACTGCCGCTGAGCAGGAGAAGAATGGAGAGAGAACAGTGCCACTTTATCTTTTTTTTTTTTTTTTGTCGTGGTGTTTTACTTTCTTGCGTGCGGACTGGTTGTGTCAGCGCCGCTTTTCTTCTGACCAGCGGCTCTTTGCTTGTTTCGCTGACAATTTAACCAGCAAATTGGATTTTCTAAGCTCATCAGCTGCACTGATGCTCAACAGTGAGCCATCTGTGTTGCTAAATCGATAGCTAAAAAAGGGTAACTCCATTTTAAACCAGCTCCCATAGCTGGAGTTAATGACAAGCACAAAGTGAGGCATGGTAGTGTTTTAGACATCTAATAGCGGTTTTCATTTCTTCGGCAGCTTTTAAACGACATACATAAAAGCGCAGTGTGGAGTGATAAGAATCCAAACTGAAATGAGGCTCATCACTACAGTGTTTCTTCAAAGCTTTTTTTTTTTGCTGCATGTGATGTGTTGCCATAGTTACAGCCTTATAGAACCAGAGTGAGGGCCCGAGGCTCCTCCCCCTCCCGGCTCCTGATGGGCTCATTAGAATAATGACTCACATCACAGTGTTTGGAAGACACTGCGGCGGGGTTAGCGGTCCCTGTCAGCCGGTGCAGAACATTCATCAAAATCATTTTCAAAGAAACGTGCGAGATTTGATTTCTTCCATAGTGGGTCAGTCTGTAGTATTACATATCACTGCTGCCCCAAGAAAACCATTTATGTACATTTATTGATTTATTTATTTATTTATTTTACTTTTTTACAATGTGTGAAACTCATGATGGATAGAAATGTTCCAAAATGGCTTGTTACTCCAAATATGCGAGAATGGGGTATTTTATTAACTTTATGTCTAGAACATATAAGACATTTTAGAGTAATTTAGTGAGGCTGTCTGGAAATTTAGTGACCATTTGTCACACGTGAACAAACCACAGCCCCCATTCCCCCATTCAAGAAGTGAAACAGCGGGCAGCCAGGGACACAGCACCCGGTGTGGGGACGGTACATTACTCAAGGGTACCTCAGTGGTGCCACTAGCAGTTCTGGGATTTGAACCCACAACCTTCTGATCACAGGACCAGCTCCCTAATCACTACGCCACCAACTGCCCTGTGTATTTACCATTAGTTTAGCCAAAATAATAGTGGTACTCACCATCATGTGGTCAAAAATACCTAGTGCTTGGAGTGTGCACCTCAGATTTTCCCAGTTAATACCTAGAACTTAAGATGCTGACCCATAACCCTGAATCGGACCCTAAAGATTACGTTAAAGCCGAAACATCCCACCCTGTTTGAGAGGCTCTTGTTGAGACAGGAGAAGTTCATTCAGCTCCTGCTTTGCCAAACTTGGGATGTCATACAGCCGTGCAGCAGCTTTTTTAGAATAATAACTGATTGGTTGGATCTTAAATGAATAATCTTCCTGAATTTCCGTATTCCCATATACGACTTTATCTAGATGACTTAACCTGTTACAGTTCTGTGATGATTAATGTAATTATAATTATGGGTAAAAGTCGTACTCGTCTTTGTAAATGTAAGGCTATTCCTCCTTCCTGTGCTTTCTTTGTGAATGTTATGGTTGGCTATTTTAGTTCTAAAATATCTCAAAAATTAGCAAATAAAGTAGTTAAAATATACCCCACCTCTTAGATATGGCCTCTGTTGGTCATTGTTAGCTGTTCTTTGTTGTTCTTTGTTGTTGTTAATGTTTTGTTTAGTCCCTCTTTGCTGTTACACATTTGTTCCCTTTCTCTTTTCCTTTTGTCTTGTTTCTTTCAGGTTTACGATGTATCACAGCCTGTGCCAGCTGATGTTCCCAGTTCTCTTGTGTCCCAGACACGTATTGTAAATTCTGTCACACCAATAACAAAGAGAGAGAGAGAGAAAATCAAAGACAATTTTTTGACGATGTGATCTCAGAATCTCAAAAAAAGAAAAAAAAAGTACTAAAACATTTTAGTAGAAGGTTAACTGACAAAGTAGATGGTTCGGGAAGGAAGATTACTTAAGCACTGATGTACGTCACTCTGGATGAGAGCGTCTGCAAAATTCCGTAAAAGTAAACGAAAATGAGTGCAGTCATGCCGAATTGTGACAAAAGCGATTTTGAATCATATTCATTGGCAGGGCCATCGTTTAGGGCAGGTTTTGAATGAAAGGTTCCATCTCCAGCCACAGATTTATCTATGCTGGGTTCTAGTAATGGTCACAGACCGTTCATGGACTCTCAGAGCTTCTCAAAGCCATTTAAACTAAGACAAAATTTTCATTTTACAAGCTAGCCGAAACCCGCCTCACCTGCTTTTGTCAAAACAATGATAAATGACTCTTCCATTTACAACCAGATGTTCTGCACATACGTTGAAACAGTGGTGTCATGGAAAATATCTTGCAAACTTTCGCTAAAGTACACTGTCTCCTTGCTTTAACTTTAAATCGAATATGATTACAGTGCAGTTCTCAAACTGTCCTCTAGGTACCGTTCCTCTCAAGCCCGCTGCCGAGGAGAGCAGAAGCTGTTACACAAGTGGGAAAATGGATTTTATACAGTCCTGTACTATTTGCTTTATGAACATTTTTCACAAATTGTACCATTGTCTACAAAGTTATCATTAGTTTTATTCAAGTTCAAGTTCAAATTTATTTATATAGCACATTATCACACACAGAAGGTCATTCAATGTGCTTTACAGCACTGGAAATTAAAATAAGGATAAAGAAAAATTAGAGAAAAATAAAACAAGATAACGAGAGGGGTAAAAGAAGTAAAAGAATACATAAAAGAACGTTTAAAAGTGCAGTAAAAGTGCATTAAAAGTATTTAGAGGAAGGCAGAGGAGAACAGTGCAGTTTTTAGCTGCTTTTTGAAGCTACAGTCGGTGCAGATCTGACAGTAATGGGCAGTTTGTTCCAGCAGCGAGCTGCACAATGACTAAAGGCCATTTCACCATGTCTGGTTTCGGATCTTCTTACCACTAACTGTCCAGCTCCTGCAGATCTAAGAGACCCACCAGGAATACAAACTTCATGCATATCAGAGATGTACATAGGACCCAGACCATTGAGCGACTTGTGCACAATAAGTAATGTTTTGAAGTCCATTCTGTACTGAACTGGGAGCCAGTGCAGGGAGCTGAGAACAGGAGTAATGTTCTCTTTTCTTGGTTCTGGTTAGAACTCTGGCAGCAGCATTTTGAATGAGTTGGAGCTAGAATGGACTTGTTGGAAATCCCAGTGAGGAGAGCGTTACAATAGTCAACCCTGCATGAAGTGAAGGCATGGATCAGTTTTTCATATTATCATTATTATTACCAATAATAATAGAAGTATAGTAGTAATAGGATCAAAATCATTTACATTTACTCTCATCAGTATCTCTTCAGTGTTCAGGAAAACAGTTAGCTGTACTCATGTTTATTACTATTGGTTTGTGTGTGTGTGTGAGAGAGAGCGAGAGAGAGCGAGAGAGAGAGAGAAATGGGAGGTCATGAAAACATCAGCTTGTTCTGCCTTAGTGTTTTCCTTGCCCTGAGCATTGGGGCACTTGTTAATGTTGAACCCTGAACTGAACTTAATTTTACTAAGAAGTCTAGTATGAAATATAATATGCAGTGTTTCAGTCTTACAGTCAAAATCATGTCTTTGTACACTCGTATAAATAAAGTGCCAGAAAGGGTTCGGCTGTGGAAGACACTTTTTTGATTCACAAAAGAACTTTTCAGTGAATGGTTAATTGTACAGCTCTGGAAAAAAATAAGAGACCACTGCAAAAATGTTCAGTTTCTCAGGTTTTATCTTTTATAGCTGCAAAGATTGAACTGAACAACTCTGCCTTAGTTTTTAAGAACTGCTGACAGTATTTCTCATCATTTCCAAATAAAAATATTGTTCTTTAAAGCATCATTTTACAGGAAATGACAAAACATCAAAATAAGAGAAATGATGCACTGGCGAACTTCTAGTAGTGTTTCACCATCCAACTGGTCTCACTGTGAGAGGAGAGTGTCAATTACAGCAGTGTTTTTATACTTTTCCTCATTAAATAAGATGTGATTCAGGTGATCACTAGTCAGTCCCTCATAAAGCAGAATGAGGTGCTTGTGTAGGAATTTAACAGACGCTGGCATGGAATGGTTTCATACTCACAGAGATGCTGATTTAGAAATAAATTGCTGTGGTCTCTTAGTTTTTTCTGGAGCTGTATGTGCAGGTTGTACAGTGTAGTGGATAACAGTGCAGCCCTGACCTGAACAGAACACGTTCAGACTGCGAGCTGCTCGAGTTTCTTCCACTCACTATTATGTGAAAACTCAACACCGAGCTTTTTTTTCGTAGTCCTCTGTTGAATAATTCTAACTGAGCATATCTAATCTACTGGATTACCAAGCAAGCTTCCTCTCTCTGTTCTAGTAATCAGCAGCTTCCGAAGTTCCATCAGTCAGTCTCTGGTGCTGGAACTTGGAGAGACTGTCCAGATCCTTGAGAAATGTGACGGTAAGACCACTGATGGTCACTTAATTAATCGATCACTTCATATTTTTTATCTGCCTGTGATTAGTACTAGTGTGTGAATCGTCCAGTAACTGTCAGTGTGTCTTTGGTTTCGCAGGATGGTACAGAGGCTTTTCCACCAAAAGACCTACAGTGAAGGTAAGAGTGAAAAGCTCTCGTTGTATATTTGCAAGACTACGATACCATTGGGGGAAAAAGTAAAATGAAACAAGAAACCCAGCACTATAAAGACAATTCATAAAAGATATTAATCTAGAGACTTTGGGAGTGTGTGTGTGTGTGTGTGTGTGTGTGTGTGTGTGTGTGTGTGTGTGTGTGTGTGTGTGTGTGTGTGTGTGTG
>JBBPCX010107767.1:0-21816 GCA_037974365.1 Hydrocynus forskahlii
AATAGTGTGTACACCAAACTATGACAAGAAATCTGACATGTTTGTTTATGCAGTGACACTTATGTTTACTATTTCTCCACTTGTGTGTCCATGTCTGGTCTTAAGTTTCTTCTTCCAATGCATAACTCACTCCAAATGATCCATCTCTACAGGCTGCCTCAGTACACATGCAAAGCCTGCGACAATTCCTCATATACATGTTTGTAAATGAAAGCAATAAAATCCATTGTTTAGTTAAAAAGAAAAACAGTTATTTAGCTCAGGGGTGCAGAACCCTGTCACTAGGGTGCTTGTGTCCAGCACAAATTGGTGGCTCTCCTACCTAAACCCACCCACTAAACCTGGCAATTAACAGTCTTGGAAATGAGATGTTAATGTGAGTAGAACCTTTGTAAAATTGAACAAACCTGGTCCAAGACAAGATACCTTTAGAAACTTTTACTATGTTATGAACAGGTTCTTTTAAATGCCTTCCGAATATGTGAGATTGCAAGATACCAACAGGGTTGTACTGTTATACTGTCATGTTTCTGGTAAAATCTCTTTAAGAGCCATTTTCTCCCAGCTTCAACAGAATTAAAGCTTCTTTTCATTTAGACCAATGCAGCGGGAATGATACAATTCATCATGTCGGATATTTAGGGAGCACAGAAGAGACTTGAGTCAATTTGTCAGACCTTAACTGAAGCTGCCGAAGGGATGCAGGCCTGGTCTAATGCCAGCACAAGCAAGGGACCTTCACTGCCTAATGAAAGAAAAACAGTGAAACGCAGATGACTTAATATATGACTGATTGTGCTGGCACATGGGGGAGCGGTCATGCGATATTGCAATCGACCGCTTTCTTCACTGCTAAAACAGTCTCAACAAATTATGGCTGTTAGACGTGTAATTTCAAGAATCCTAATTTTCTCGTGCTCCACTGTAGAGGTTACTTATGTCCCCAAATCCATGAGAAATAGCCGGGGAACAAAACTACTAACAAGCTGGCAAATGGGAATGAGTGGGTAGCAGGTTTGTAATAAGGGCAGATAATAACTCCTGAATCACTTCATTGGCCTGACCACTGCTTGGTCAATATGCACCTGCCCAGCTGATGCCCCCTTGGGTGTGTGTGTGTGTGTGTGTGTGTGTGTGTGTGTGTGTGTGTGTGTGTTTGTCCTGTGCTACTGCAGCCAGTCTCCAGATGTGAGGATTGTAAATGAATGTGCAAACAGTGGCACATACCTGAGATATTTTCTTCATTAACAAATGCCATTGACCACATCTCAACACATTATATTACATTACGTATGTCTGTGTTTACTGTTTGTTTTGTCAAAACAATTATAAACGCATCAACCCAGTTTAGCCACGCGTTTAATGTCGCCTTCTGTCATGTTTTGTTCAGAAAAGTCATGCACACACTGGTAAGGCTTTATTTTGTATCAGCAGAGGCAGAATGTGAAAACCAAGGGAGCACGGAAGTCAGCGTGAATAAACTTAAGCAGAGGAATGTAAACAGCCAAAGCGAGCCAGCTCTGGGTGTAAAGCAGCTTTAATTAAATGGGTAAACAGAGCAGAAGTAGTCCAGTGAAACATCGTTGACTGGAGCATCACGTCAGCAACACAGTGGAAAGAGCACAGAAGCGGTTCACTAACAAATTCAAAACGCCTTTACGAAGCCCACCATGAGGTGGAGGGGGAAGATCTGCTTAGATCTACATGGTCAGTATCCTCAACATCACCGAGGAACTGCCTGACTTAAAATTCTATACTTTACACTGTTAGGGGAATGACATGCCGCTCGAACCGGTAGGCATGATGGAGAGCAGATGCTAGATTCTGGGTGTAAATAATTAGGTAAATGGGAGAAACCAAAATGAGGGGTAGCTGTGATACCGTCATTACAAAATGGAACTTGTGACTAGTCACTTTCACAGGAAATAATGGAAAAAAAAAATCTTTACCTAATGTTAAGAACATTTTACATTGTTTTCGTACTTATATATGAGGGTTCAGTGGGTTTTAGATAACAAAAAATGTTCATGTTAATACTTTCATGTGTTTATTCTTTTTTTTTCACAAGCTGTTTTTAAAAGATGTACATGTTCTGATTGTTTATTTTGTATAAACACTCTTTATACCTTCAACATGAACTGAATGGGTGGGATTTAACTACAGCATGCCTGAATAGCTGGATACAGATACAGATATAGATGTAGATATAGACATAGATATCTATAATCTAAATACTTACCCCAACCAGGGCTGTGGGGGTGCTGGAACCTATCTCAGGGCTCATAGGTGGAGAAACACCCTGGACAGGTCACCACAGTAGATAAAGATATAGATAAATGTGTTGGTTTTTATGACATCACAGAAACAATTCATTCAAAATGGGCTGTTTTGCAGAGTTTCAATCTATGGATTGTATTTTTTTACTCCCTAATTTTCTCCCTAATTTCATAGTGTCTAGCTCCACCCAACTTCTAGGGCACCATTGGGCTAGCATGTGTCACGTTAAGCATATCACATCTTTTCAAACTGTCACTAGACACCTTAGCATGCTTTAGAGAATACTGACTGACAAGCTAATGGACACTCTCACTGGCCAGCGTCATACTGAGTGATGGGGAAGAGAGAGGGCCACCCTGGAGAGAGTAAGAACAATTATGCTGTCTCAGTTTTCCAGCCACAGATGGCTGACATCACGTTTATTTCAAACAATTGAAGCTTTGTTTTATTAACTGTGGGCTCTTTGGTATACGTGAATGTAGGAGGATTTGTGGACCATGTAGACCAATTTCGACCAGTTCGATTGGTCTATTAATCTGTAAAAGGAGATGTTTTGGTATGAACACAATTTTATAAGAAGCTTTGAATGCTAAGTATTTGTAGGAATGTTAGCAATGACTGATTGGAGTTAGGGTTGGAGGTGCCAGTCTTTTCAGTACCATGAACTATTCCTTTACTAATGTTTTATCTCTCAAGCATGAGTGTGTGTGAGGGGTGTGTGTGTGTGTATGTGTGTGCGTGCGTGTGTGTGGGTGGGTGGGGGTTAGAGATCGTAGCCCTGTGCGAGGGCTTTGACTGCTATCTCCCTCCATTCAGCTAATTAGGAAATTATTTGAATTTTTGGAGTCTCAGCGGGGAACTTGGCTAAATTCCTCAAAGAGATAAAAAGATGAGATAAATTTACGTCTCTCCCTCGCTCACTCTGGCTCTCTCATTTGCTCTGACTTGCTACAACCCTCCCAAAAAGCAGCCAAGTACTTTGCATGTTCGGCAGACCCTTGGCGGTTGTTTCAAAGACCATTTTTAATCATGGAAGTAAAAAAACATTCAGGTTTTGCACTTTGTTTGACTGGTCCAGCAATGCATCCAGAGCTGTTAGGATAATGCTCCCTCAAACAGCGACAAACAGCAATTAGCAAGCTTGTCACTCAAAGGACAGCACGTGGAATGTTTAATTTGGTATCAGCATGCACCATCTATCATATTTAAGTTTGATTTCTCCACCACACTGTAACTCATTTGAGATAAACTCTCATTAATTGCTCTCACTGTTAAGTGCTTCATATCATTGGTGTCAGCACGGCGTCTGCATGCTAATTTGCTTCAGATTGAAATCTTGATAAAGAATCAGTGAAGCCTGGCTAATAATGCTTTTGCGCTTGAGATGTCAACATTGCTTCCATTTTGTCCTGTAAGGTTTAGTTGTTCTTAAGCGCCGGGGTGAATTAATGCCTAAGGGTTTAGTGCTGCTTCCTATTCACTGATTTCTGTCTAAGAAATGTAAACAATCAAGCAAAAGAAACTGGCATAGCTAATCATCATCAAACCAATGTTGGCGCTAAATTGCATGTAAATGGTCTGTGTTAACTAAATTTTCCTCCTGCTGGTCATTGTGTCAAACAAGCATGCAATCAGTGGACGAGGACTGACTGAATTTGGTCATTAACACAGAACTAAGCAAAACCGATGCTTGAAGCAATGAATGAACTTTGGTTTTCCATGTTCCAGGTATTATCAATGCTGGCATATGTGATCATAAAAGAGAAAAAATATGTTAATATTCAGTAAACTTTTCTTCTTTGAATGTAAGTCCAAGTACAAAAGATTTTATTCAGTGTATTTAATTTAAAATAATTTTGGAACATTTCTGTTTGTCTTTCCATCATGAAATACTGACACATTGTATACAGCACCAGATAAAAAAAACAACAACAAAAACATAAAAACATAAAAACATGCAGATAGGTCTGGCTACAGGTTACAATAATGATTTGTGTGTGTGTGTGTGTGTGTGTGTGTGTGTGTGTGTGTGTATGTGTGAATCAGAAGTACTTTTCCACCAGACAGTATGGCCCATCACGATCACACATGATCACACATTTGATCATCATTTCCAAAATTTTCTTCAAAACAGCCAGCATTTCTAGAAATCCCTACTCCACCAGAACTGCTATCTGTGGCTTTCCACAGTAAACCAAACGCAGTAAAAGGTAAAACAGAAGCTGTTGCTACTGCTGTTGTGTTGTTAGCACTAATGTGTGCTGTAAAATTATGTGCACGCTATAGAATCTCCAAAGAGCTCCACATACTATTACGTGATGGAAAATGGACACTCAAGCAGGTACACATAGAGGTGGATTCAGGTTAATGAACGCACCGTTCTGTACCACACTGTAAAGTGGAAAATAGCTGGAACAGTCCGCAGGTTTTGAAAAATTACATAATAATCGACCCCAGGCGGAATGTCACTCTGTACAAAAATGAGTAAGATCCAGTGGGGGAAAAAAGAAAGGAAAATGTTTATCAAACTATACTTCCAGGTGAATAATGTGCAAAACTTTTCAAAGACAAAGCAGAGACTGCATTTCAGATGCCTATTACTGCAAAGAGCCATGGAAAACATGAACAAATGAGTACCAGTTGTCCAGACCCGGATTTACCCAAAGTCTAGACTAAATAGACCTTTCAAAGGTGATTCACCATTATCACTATGAGTGCTTTCCGGTGTACCTACATGGAGTTCAGTGGGCAATTTAGGAAACCATTATAAAGTATTAAGGGAAGAAATTACTTCAACTTCTGTTCACCGGAGTGCATCAGACCCATGAATTGGTGTTTTTTTCCGTATTTTTTGTCTTCTCTATTTCCTTTGCCAGAGCTGAGGACCACATAGCTGCCGTTGTGGACACATCAAGTCAAGTTTATCCCAGCCATGTACATTAAGTACACAGTGCGACGACATATCGTCCTTCTGGACCATAGGAGCAACATACAACACAACACAACAGCATCACACTGATCAGTGTGAGGGTAAAATCAGCAATAAGGGTAAAAAGTGGGGATGAATTATAATTAAAGCTATATACAGGGGTTGACATAAGTGGTACGCAAATGCGCGGTAGTTTTCTGTCTTCACAGTGAACCACGGCCGAGACAAAAAGATCATTTTTTATTTTTGTGTACCAATTAATTCATGTAGGTACTCATTTGAGTGCTAGAGCAAAAAAATTATGTCAACCCCTGCATATATATAAATAATGCTTTTGCGCTTGACAGATAAATACTCGAGATAAATCTATTACTCTTTCTATTTCTATGATACTTAATTGAATTTCAGCTTAATGTTTGAAAAGAATAATTAGCCATGTAGGTTTACGAGTTTATTGTGAAGCCACGAAAGTATATGTAAATGTAAATTATTGGAACTTTGCATGGACCATTTGTGGTTAATTCACTGCTTGTTCAACCCAGACAAGCAACAAGCTTTTGTGTAAGCAGACAAATGAGCTCTGTCCAGTTTTCCTTCCAATTTAGATCTCTACCTCACAGCAGAATGTTTCTAAACTGCTTCTTATTCCACGGTACCCTCTAAATTATAGGGGTACTCAGGCCAACCTTGTCAGCTGTAATTTGACTGGGGCGCACAAACTGTACTTTCATTTCAGAACTGAAGACTTACGCTTGAAATTACTCATTTGAGACAAAACCAACATTTTTGTAGCATCAGTTCATGCTAGTTATGCTGTGTTATTAATTGCACAATGCGCTTTAATTTTTATATGAATTACATGATCACTATATTGAATTCACTTACAGTACAGAAGTTTCTATCTTACCTACATGACTTTGATTGTGTGGTCTAAAATGCATTTCTGGTGTGCTATAAATGGGCAGCCCCTTGCATTTGCATTCACATTGCCCTGGTACCTCTGTTGCTTTACTTGCTATTTGTACATCAATGGGTTAAATACTTACCCACCATAAGCTCGGTACTGAACGGACAGACTGTGAACAATGTGAAATTCTTTCTCTGTATTTAACCCATTCACCAAGTGAAGCAGGGGGCTGCCGCCAATGAGGGGCTCCCGGGGATGTGGGGATGGTACTTTGCTAAAGCATACCTCAGTGGTGACACTAGCAGTTGGGACTCAAACCCACAACCTTCTGATTGCAAGGTGAGTGCCCTAACCACTACATACATGTAGCAGTTAGGGCACTACGTACATACATGTACATAAATATATACATTCCTTCATATGTTCCGATAGTAAGTTTAAAATGACTGTAGTTTTAAAGTGAATGAAGAAGGACAGGGTTCAATTGAAGTTGATGAGTATTCTGGAGTTCATGCCAAACCTCCTCAGTGGCCATAGGAAGAAGAGCCATTGTCTTGCTGCTCTGCAGAGCTATATCTATAAATGCTTTGTCCCTCACATTAGAAAATCCAGACTTATTATAACTAACCACCAGGGTTGAAGCTTAAATTACACCATGGCCCGCTCCAATTACGCAGAGAAGACATGGAGTGCAGTTTTGTATTGTCGTCTCTTTTATGTTATGAAGTTTGTCAGTTAAGTTAGTTCAGGCCATGACCGTAAAGTTGTTTCCCAAATTGCTCATTGAAGAGGTGAGCTATTACCCCAAGTGTTTGTTGAAGAGATAGGTCTTCAGTCGTTGTTTGAAGACAGCAAGAATCTCAGCAGTTCTAATGGTCAGGGGTTCTTTGCACACCTTAGGTGCCAAAGGTGAGAAGAGTCTTGATACATATATTTTTTACCTTTGAGCAGAGGAGGGTAAAGGCAGGCTGTACTTGATACATAGAGGATGAGCTGTGGCCTGTGGTCTGATCAGTGCTGATAGGTTAGAAGAAGCTGGACCATTTCTGGGTTTGTAAGCATTTTTTGTGGATTATTGACCTGTGAAGGTTCAATGAACTCGAAATTTTATGAGACCAGCATTCAGTGAACAGAATAATATCAAGTCTTGGAACTAATCTTGGATCATTTCGATATTTCTGCTGTTTAATGGCTTCCTTCTTTGCCTCTTACCACTCTGCAGGACAGCATGAAGAGTGAAGATCCACAGAATGTCCCCGCCGTTTGTTCTCATTCCCTTTCCCGCCGCTCCTTTATGCTCAGCTTGCTCGAGCACTGAAGTAATTACAATTCACATCTTTTCCAAAAGCCCGCACTGTAAAATTCAATCAGCAGTCAAGCAAGATTTCAATTCCCAGCCCCCATATGTCGAAGCAGCAGAGCACAGGCGATTGATTTAATTGTTAACTGTGCACATTCCTGACTGTCTCGGACATTTCACCCCCCCACCCACTTTGAAAAATGAAACAATATACACAATATGCCCACTATAAGCACACTATAACTTTGTAGACACCTGCTCATCCGTTTCTTCTGGAATTAAAGATATTACATAGGACTCCTTTGCTTCAGGAAGGGTCTCTACTTTTCTGGGCACACCTTAAGACAGATGTTGGAACATTACTGTGAGATACTGATTGCCTTCAACCGTAGAAACATTAGTGAGTAATGATGCTGAATGGTTAGTTTTGGATCACAAATACTCCAGATCATCCCAGACATTGGATGGAGCATCATCGCTTCAGAGGTGACAGTTCCACTGCTCCACAACACAATGCGGAGGGGCTTTATACCCTCCTAGCTGACTCTTGGCATGGGACATTTTGACCTTAGGCTCACAAAGGGCTGCACCAGAACATACAATTCCACTCGGTGTGTCTTCAATGAAGAATATACAAGCACAAGTTTAACTAATGACTATATTTAGGCACATGGTGAATATTTTGCTTGTAAAGTCCCTAAACATCATGCACTGACAAATTCAGGAGAGTTCTTGCACAGTGCTGGGCACCGTTTTTACTTAAGTAATTAAAAGCCCATGTTTTATTCTGACTGCTCATTATTTTAACAAGAAATTGAATGATGCATAAAGTGCATGACAGTCTGCTTCATTCATCTTCCAGATGTAAGGAGCTGCTTGCTGGATTAGCTTTTGATAGTCATGACATTGTAATTCCAATAATAACTGTGTGAATGGGTGTGCATAGCAATAATAAAAATTTGAATTCATGTTTGGAACAGTGTAGTTATAACTAAAACAGTTTTGCTTTCAAGTTAAAAGAAATTCTTAGTATTTTTCATGCTTTTAAATTGTCCTGTTGCTTTTAATCATTTTACACGGTGTCCTTGTATGTGATCTCTTTTAATTATTCATCCCTAAATGACAAATTTTATTTAAAATGTCAGTTTGTAATAATAAATTACATCAATCTTGTTGAAACTTCATAGACAAGCAAGTTTTGCTATAGTTAAGGTTTAAAGTTTAGCTCGTCTACAGTGTGTTAATCTGTAATCTTTCATTTCCTGCATTTGTGTTTATTTTTTCATTCATGTTTACTTTGGTGTGGATTTGTGTTCCAGAAATATGTCTGCATTCATTTTTACAATATCTTTTTTTCAAATTGTCTTTAGAAAGATACTTTGAAACTCCTTTTTTCATTTCCATTGCTTCAAGACTGATATATTTTAATGACTCTTGCTCAGATTGGCTGCTTGATTTTGCGCTTCATTTAAAAAGCAGCAGCTGAAATGCTCTTTTTTCTCAGATTATTAAAGAAATAGAAATACAAGTTTCTCTTCTGACAATGATAATAATACAATTTTTTTTTTTTACTTCACAAAGACACTGAATTCAAAACAGGTTGTTTTTGCAGCCCAGTTTTCATAAATGGATTGTACAGACTAGGTAGTGAATGTAACCTTTTACGACTACCGTACATTACACACAGGTTTTTTAAACTGGAAAAAATCAGTTTTGGCCCCTTATTGCTCGGAACATCCACAACCATCTCGCATTACATTCTCAGCACTGCATTGTGATCTAGTCATAAGGGAGCTTATGTCCAAAAGAACCAAATTCAATGATGTAGAACTACTCATCATTTACATTCATTATGTTGAATGGCTCATTATGTTTCAGGATAATTTTGAACGACTCCTCCTGACAATGGGGTGCTACTTTATGACGGTGATCAAAAATGCTTCTTGTGGACATTAGTGTTGTTTATCTTTTCCACTTGAGGCAAAACATGAGCTCACAAAGTCACATTTATAGCAGCAGCACAGACATGCTCACTGAGTACTGCAGCACAAAACTGTAAATATAAAACAATGTGCAGACTGGAGGGAAATTGCTTTGTAGGTTTTTTATTTGCCTGTTATTATTTTCCCATCATACGATCATCACCTGCAGAATATCAGTGTGGTTTGCCCTGAGATTAATGGATTGTATTTACTCTGATCTGCATACTTATTCATTTGGGATGTTTTGGTTCGGCCATTTTAAGTAACCTTAATGGGTAGCACTCGAACAATTGCTCTTTGTCTCCGAGAGGAGGGTGGGGGCATCCGAACCCATTCATTTAAAGGACAATATCCGCTACAGACATTTTTATCCTAGACCTTGTAGACTGTCAAGACTTTATTATGGTAATTTGACCTCCTTCTGTGTCTCTCACCCTCAAACAAAGCCATTTTCCTAATTCGTTTGCAGAATCTGGGGGTGTCAAGTGAGGTCTCACATTTACACACTTCACTAACTCTTCCATGGCAACTGTCTGATCTTTGACTGCATTGTGGTTTTGCTTCTTATTGTTTCCATTATCATGGTTCAATAATGCATCATTATGAGGAACAACTGAAATAAATAATGTGTGAGAGCAGTAGCAACTAATGGTATTTACAATATATTTATGAAAAGTGTATATATTTGTTAGAAATAAATATATATTTGTTAGAAAGGTGTGCATGTCAACATGTCAGAACTGTTGCTTTTGTTAATAAACGACTAGTGGTGCAACCATCTAATCAAGTGGTTTGCCATGGTCTGACAGGGGGTTTAGGTGGTACTGGCAGGAGGCTACTGGCCATCACAGTATTAGTACAATGTATTTAGTACAGTCCACATTACCAAACATCATTTTAAATAAAGCTCATTTTATTGCAGTGATTGATAATTATTTGAAAAAGTAAAACACTGGGGTCAGGCTTGTTGACTGGACTGGAGAAATGCAGGACTGATATTTCAATATTTTCAACGTAAGACAACGAAGAACAACTTGATTCCACCATGGATAAACAAATGCAAATGGAGCGTTTATGATATTTGTACATCATGTTGTGGTATTTTCTGAAGGGGAAATGGGTTACATTGATTATTGTGTTATATTTGTTTGCATTTTAAACGATGTGGTCTGTTAAAACAACCCATGTACCATGAAAGATGGAGATGCAAAAGATTTGAAAAACTTTGTTTAAACCTTGACCCAGTCATCAGGAGGTCATGATTTTCTCAAAGTGCCGAACTGCAGCAATAGCCACATTTTGAGAAAAATGCAGTGACGCTGGACTTTAGACTCCTTGCATCATGTAATAGTGAAGGTGTAACTAGCACTTGGACATGGCTAAAATTGAGTAGAAAAAAGATAAAGAAGTTTTACAGGATAATTGGAATATTAACTTGATTTACATCGCACTGAATGACTTTGTTTACATCTCAATGGCTGAGGCGAGTCTCTGAACCTGCCACATTTTTTCTGTTCTTTATAGGTAGGCAAAGCTAGATGAGCAATGTGGCTCTTAAGACTAGAATTAAAGAACATCATCAACAACTGATGGTCTTTGGTCTCATCTTGAAATGTGTGGGCTTTTTCTCAGTTAACTTTCATTTCAGTGAAATATTGATCGAAATGCTGAAAATGTTTAACCCTCTTTATAATACATATTTTGTTACATATTTTGTAGCAATATGACAAGTAACATTTACATCCTTACATCCACTTCTAATACAAGGTGGTCATGTGACACTGATGATACTTGTTTTTGAATAGGGTTTAAATGCTGTTTTCACTTGAAGATCCATCTTGGATGAGCTTCAGCAGTACAGATTTGGTACAGTGCCGCTGTTATAGGATGGTTTGAGTGTTTTGCGTAATGCTGTTTTAAGCCTAATTGGACTGTTCCAGAGTTAGATCTCACTTTCTGTTTGCCAGACAGTTGGAATGATTTAATGTAAACAGCCCTAAGGGTCAGCCTGTGGCTCTGCAGAACTTCTTCAAAGTCCTACCAACTTTCTCCTGGATGAAAGCAGAGCTCTTGTAGAGACTCTTTCATTTTCAATCCTGAGTGCTTCACAAGTTTAGGGGATTGAAGGTCTTCCTAAGTCATTTTAAGGTGAATTTTAAGATCTTAAAAGCCACCACCACCACCAAATAATATTTCATTGTTCTGTCTGAATGTTAAGTTACCTTGGCCTGATTCTTGCTATTTTGCTTCTAGGGGAAAAAGAGTAATGGGAAGAATGTTATAATCCATTGAAGCAAACTATTTCCTTTTAGAAAACTTAGAATAGCAAATTGGCTTTCTAGTTCTTTCTAATTCCTCTTCTCTGCTGTTGCATTGGCCAGTTTCCATCTCATTTCCCATGGTTTTGTACATTTCCTGCTTAAGTTCATCAGTGACTCTGCGCATTCTGGAATAATCTGCTCTGGGAAGGTTTAGGTTTACTGCAGCTCATAAAACAGCAATCAGCCGAGTGTCATCAGCGTTGGTGAATTCAGTAGAAACATGCTGGAAGCAACATGAAACGATAAAGTCTTAGGGCTCAGTTTTCCTAATATGTTTTATTATATGTTTTATTGTATTTTTTAAAATATCTTAATTTTTTCTCAGACTTGTGATATTGCAGCATTAATTTAGACCCTTAGGAATTTCTGCAAACTCTATGAGCACATTTGGTCATATAACGGTATTCCGCTGATTGTCATTCAAAAATTACAGCACATTCTGAGCTGGAGCAGCAGAGCATCTGAGCAGAAGAAGAAAACTTGTTTTGGAAAGCCAGCAAGTACATTATACAATATTTTATGTAATTACTTCAGTTTTAATTAATGGAACAAATCCTAAAGTAAAGCCAAAGCCTAACTCTAACCCTAATCTTCTCAGAAATCAGTTTTACACTGGGTTTGTGTTATTTTTAGACATTATGTTTTATTTTTAGAATAGCATTGTGTTATTGTTAGAAATTACATTTTGTTATTATTAGAAAGAGCATTGTATTATTTTGTGCATATATGTATATCAAAATATGTTGGTGGTGCAGTTGGCCTTATTGTTTTTCCTCTTTACCACATATATAAAGAAAATGAACACTGGATAACTTCTAGAAAGACAATATTTAAGCTTCATCAGAAACAAACGACAGGAGTGGTGAACTAACTGAACAAACCTGGCCCAGAAACCAACAGAATACGGTTCTGCATATAAGGTGCGTTCTGAAATGCTTTACAGACTGGCTGGAACAAAATCCCACTCACGTTAATGGGGTAAAAATTGAATAAAGCTGAGCTGAACCTGAGATTGTTTTATGGCTCTATCCATTAAACTTTTGCAGTTTTAGAATAAAACATTTGACACAACGTTTGGGGCTTTTTTTATGTTTTTACATTTTTTTGAAGGGGGGGCTTTACTTTTTTTCTTTACTTTGCCGAGCTTTTACATACAACCCATAACATGCAAGGTTATGGATTACGGCAAATAATATCATTACTCTGATGATCCAGATCACAGCCATGAAATTTGTTTTCCATAACACACAACCTGATAGGTTCTATTGCTTAAGAATGGAACAGCATACAAAGTAAATGTTAATTAAGGATAGGACACGTAATGCTATATTTAGCATATATTAAACACAATACAGACCAAAATATGGGAACATTAAATATCTGCATATTTTTCTATATCGTAAACTCCATTATAGGTTATACTCCATTTATACTCTAATACAAAAATTGAATTAAAATATTTGAATGTTTGAATTGAATAGGCTTCTCATCCATTCAATAAGTGTTGCATACCAGTATCTAAGCCTGTCTCTGTCAGATTAGTTTCTACTGCTGGTTCATCTGCTGCTTACTGGCCATGATAAAAAGAAAAAGGCCCTTTTTGGCCAAGTAATGCTTCCAGTAACTCAGCATATTTTATCATTTCCTCTGTCTACACTCATGCACATTTCTGAAACTGCTACGCATTTGAGGTGTATTTCTGCTCAAATTGCTGAGACTGTTTGTCATCCTGTAAACAATATTTCGGTTCTTCATCCCAACTGTCTGTGTTTTGACGATGTCAGCGTGTTTTCAGCACCATTACACTCACTGCTCCAGCGCAGACGAACAGGAGAAGAACTCTGCAAAAAGAGAAGCAGACGCTCAGAGATGTTTCAAGTTTTTGATCATGTGTATATGTATCGGAGACTTTTGTGTGAGTGTGTGTATGTGTATGTGTGTGTTTGTATCTGTATATATGTATATACACACAAACACAAACACAACATTTAGCCAAAGGAAAGCTGATGCTCATTTGTTTTGAGCGTGTATATATATATATACCTATATATATATATATATATTCAGTATATATATATATATATATATATATACAGTATATATATATATGCATATAGTAACCCCGTTTTTACACGGATCAGCAGTCGCTGTTTCAGTCTATCATAGATTTTCAAACCACCTGACTCTGAGAGTAAAGGTGACTGTGATGTCCAGGCCTTGTCCGCCACACCCCTTTGTCCTTGTGCTGGTTATTTATGTTTGGGTGTGGCGGTTAGCAAGGCAATCAGAGACCTGAACAGAAAGAGCCTCCACTGCTCAGTGCCATGCCCAAACATAAACAACCAGTACGAAGACGAGGGGGCGTGGCGCACGAGGCCCGGATGTCACAGTCACCTGTACTCAGAGACAGGTGGTTTGAAAGTAGAGAATCCGAGAACGTTAAGTTGCTGATGATTGGCTGCTGCCCTGTGACACATTTGTGCAGTCCAGAATTTCCCCCATGGAGCGTCTTGAGTGTTCTCATGTTTTTCGGTTTGTTCTTCTTAAAGCCCTGTATTTTTATTACTGTAAATTAAAATCATTTATTACTGTATTTACCCTGCTCATAACAAAGAAAACACGTTTGCATGAATTACAGTACAGTCTATATGGGGGTAATGCAGGTATTTTACATTCTAGCACTGTACAGTAAAGTGTACAGTGCGAATACAGGTTTACCTTTACATTTAAGGGTAATGAGTATAAAGTAAAATTAAGAGTTCATATTTAGGGTTTACACTATAAAAATAGGCATTTTTAGGCATTTTTTAACCATATCACAACAACACAGTTTTTCACTGTATGTGGATAAGAGGCCTTTGCTGCCTATATCCTGAAGAATAACACTTAGAGGCCTATCTAAGACAAATATCCAATGTTCACGTCCTCTTAGCTATTAGGTAAACTGTATGTATGTGTGTGTGTGTGTGTGTGTGTGTGTGTGTGCGTGTGCATTTGTGTGTGCATTTGTGTGTATGGACTATCAAGGGTTAAAAAAAGGACTAAAATTGTCCAGAATGTCATTCTAGCATGAATGAGGTGTTTAACAAAATCTACTTTTTCTGCCTTTATTTGCATTATCATTATGATTAACCACATTTACTGTTGAGGTGTAGTTAAATAATGATATAATAATGATCTTTGTGGTCATAATTTTTAACTGAAGTTGTGAAGCATGAATGGAAAATACTGTATTTCATTTCATATTGAAACAGAGAAACAGTATAAGGGGAGATCTCTGAGCCAGCTGAGCATTTTCATGTGTGTGTGAGGTGAAAGATGATATTACTGGTTAATGTTATTTTTCCATGCTCATTGGTACATAGTGATGACATCAAAACTTAGAAATAGACACCTCTTGTTATTGGAATGTTATTTAAAAATGTAAAATGTTTGACTTAAATATGACAAAGCAAGCTTAATGTCACCAGAACTATGACAAAAATGGCACCTGTGGACCATGGATGATGGGCTAAGATCGGCAATACTAAAGATTTTCTTAGTAACGAAGCAATGGTGTGGCCTGTCCACCATATAAAGGCACCGCTGTTACCCACATACTTCAGTTATGTGCATAAAAAAGACCAGGAGCTGCAGATTGGTTAGTATTAATGAAGGGTATAAAACAGATACTTAATACAAAACATTGGATCAGTTGTGAGAAAAAGCCTGAAAACACCTCACCTCATAAAGAGAGATACACAGACAAGTAACACAGATGAGCAGCAAAACTGTGCCCCAAATGGCTCCCTACTCCCTTCATAGTGCATAGTAGGAAATAAAATACAGGCTCCTGCAGGGTGTACATGTCTATCATAGAGTCACTGGAGATTCAGCCATGTGTCCAATTCCATAATTGACAATTTGTGCACTATATAGTTGTATAAACTTGAATTTTAAAACTTATTTTGAAAATAGGGAGTCACTTGGGATTCAAAACCCATCCAGATAAATCTGTAATTAACAGCTTTAAGAAAGGGAAAAAAAATGGTATCGGATTGGTACTAGTATCGGCAGATACTCAGTGTGGCAGTATCAAAACTGGTACCAGTATCTGACATGAAAAAGTAGTTTTTTAAAACCTCTAGTATCAATTGCTAAAGTGGCAAGCTGCAGTGGGCATCCCTCAAGAGATGTGGAGCAGCAGATTATCATAAAGACAAAATCAAACTTGTACTTCTTTTGCTAAGTGTGTCAATCTCGGTAGCCTACATAAACTAGGTGAGCTAATTAAGTGAACAGGAGAGCTTCCACCTTCTCTTACAGAACTGATTTTTGCTTACCCCAGTGACGCCTAAAATACGGTGCTCTTGTTTCCCGACTCTTGTTTATTCTTCATCCATTATTGCCTTGTTCCCATCGCTCCCTTTATTTCCCTTCTTTGTGTCTTCATGTGGACTCCATGAAATGTTTTTTTTTTCATATGACTGGTCACCTTAATGCTGCTTTTCTCTATAGGCTTGTTGAAGGACAACTGCTGAGTCTGAATTCAGAACATCTCTGAAGTGAGGATGGACAAAAGCTCACAGTAAGAGCGCCCCATGCTTGTGTATAAACACTATAAACACACACTTTGCCTACTGGCCATCTGTGTGCCTGTGATAAGCTCTGTAAAGAGGGGTAGAGAGGACCAGAGCATTCTCCTTAAGAAGTGCTTTGGCAGAATAGTGCTCTCTGTCGGCAGGCCCTCACCGAGAGCTCCTCAGAGTCCTGTGGCAGCTAAGGGACTATGTGTGTAACATGTGCCTTTAAGCGAAATAAAAAGCTGCTAAACACCATGTGTCCAAATTCAATACTGATGGCCTTCAGCACTTGTACAGTTGTCAGAACCTTTTTTTCCCATGTGTCTGTCCTTGTGTCTATATTGGCCCTTGGGTCTATATCAAGGTTTTCCTGCCTTTACACCTACAGAACTCATTTTCAATTGACGCATCATGTCAAGTAGGTGTTTTAGTGTCATTTCAGCCAGACACACAGTGCACGCTTCTCTAGGACCACGGTTCAACATAAAGAACAAAAGCAGACCACCACAACACACAAGTGTGGGCATGGCAGGACTCCAGAATAAAAGGGTAGACAGCAATAAATAACTGAGGAAAAATAGTAGGTAGCAGCAATAGGATTAGAAAAAAATGTACAGATGTAAATAGTATGTATAGTGGCAGTTGGAGAGTAGGTTTTCTTTGTTTATGGTAGATCAGTTTAGTGTTTGCATGCAGTGTAATTGGGAAAAATTCTGATGGCCTGGGGGAAGAAACTGTTTCACATGCTGGTAGTAAAAGATGCTGCAGAAACTTTTGTCATAGGGAAGTAGGGAAAAGAGGGTGTCGGGGTTATCCCCAAAACTGGTAGCTTTGTGGATGCAGCAACAGATGCAACAGAGAGAGAGAGACCCCAGTGATCTTCTCAGCAGTCCTAACTATATTCTGTTAGGTCTTGCAATCTGATGCAGCACAGTTTTCGTACCGGGGATATGCTCAGTCTCTGCAGGAAGCAGAAATTCTGTTGGGCATTTTTGGTGATGGAGCTGGGGTTGAGGGACCATCTGAGTCTTTCTGTGCTGCGAACAGCAAAGAACTTGATACTCTGGACAGTCTCCACTGAGATACCTCCTGAAGTCAACAACCATCTCTTTTGTTTTGTCCACATTCAGAAACAAGTTTTTGGCTCTGCACCAGTTACACTGGTGGTTTGTGTAGCACTAAATTGCTAATCTGGGTAGTCATCTCCAGAACGCTGTCACTGAGCCATGTCTCCTGCAAAACAAAGACAGCAGTCTCTGAACTCAAGCTGGGTAGTTGGAAGAGCTGCTTGTGAGGTCCCCTCCTCAGGTAACGCTGTGGTCTGAGGACCTGGTCCCCTTAGCAAGCCAAGGTCACAGAGCCTTGCCAGAAGTCCATCCTTGTGGTAGGTTTCTTGTTTGTATCATAACTGAAGCAGAGTCTGGCAGCCATAGACATGTCTACCAACTGAAAACTTTACTTTTACATCAAGTATTGGACCCAGAGAGACTTAGCACACAACTCTCTTGGTCAACACCTGAAGATCAATGCCCAGCCCTGCTCAATAGCATTGCAAAATCGATGTTATGCAGCGGCTCTAAATAAAGAGAGCATTGCTGTTCATTTATAACAGTAACAGATGAACATGTCTTTCCTTCACTTTTACTTCAGATCTGAAAATAAAAATCCTCAGGTGTTTCCATCCATCCTTCCACAGCGGGAAAACGATTCACCACTGATGTGCAGCTGTTCAGGAAGCAATTACTGAGAAAAGGAAATGAACAATAAAGAACAGCATCTGCACAGCTTAACCCAAACATCTGAGATGTGTAAGGTTTTGTGGATTGATGACTGTAAATCTGTAATTAACTAGGTTTCAGATTAATGCTGATTGCGAGGAACGGAAAATGCAGCCAACTTCTTTGACTGAACTTTAGATGTATTTATAAGCAGCCCAGAGGAAATATCCCTGCAGATCCAATACAGCGCTTCACAAAAAGAATAAAAGGTAATAAAGGCAAAGCAAGGATGCACTTAATATTGAAATATTGGATATTATTTTTAGCTACTGAAGCTTCTGTGTAATCTGGAAAAATACACATTTCTTGCTTTTTTCAGATGCTGAAAATGAACATCTTATTCTTAATGGATGTTTGGACTGGAATTTAAACGAATACAAATGGCCTCTGACATTTGTACATTACTGTAGATATTGTACATTTAGTCCCTGTATGAACTGTGGATAATATATGCTTTTAAAGTCGTGGAGTAAGCATAAATAACATGCAGTCTACAGTTATACAGTACACTCCTGTATTTGATAGAAGGGATGAGAAGAGATTCAGCAACAACTGAAAATATCCAGTGCCCACAGGCAATGCTGTCTGGTTCAACACAGCCAGCAGTGAACTGGTGCTGCTTTTTCCCGAGCCTGCGGTAATCTGCAGCAAATTATCCACTCTTCTCAAAAGATGACTGAGTGCAGCCTGGCGTCCATCTGAGATCTGTGTGAATCCAGGATAAAGATGCAGGGAAGATCAGTGCAGACCCTTTCAGCCCTGGTCATCACCTATTTCTGAGATAACTGCCTGAAAATGACCCCTAACCAGTAAGAATAAAATACTCACAGCAGAGCACTCAAGGTAGGACACTTTTTAAACAGGACACTTTCTTCACTCCTGTGTATTTAACCTTGCGGGCCTGCAGACTCAGATACTTGTCTATTCCATCAATTCTTCAAAAAATCAGGTCAGAATTGTTCTCAGTTGTTCTCAGAGATGGTAAAAGGTTCTCATGTCTAACGTGTTTGTCCTTAAAAGACAACTGACAGAAAATGATTACACTAAAATATATGAATACAGGGGGTCCTCAAGTTACGACACAGATCTGTTCCTTTGACAGTGATGTAACCTGAATTTTGGTGTAAATCGAAACACACCCTAGCCTAAGTCACTTATCTATCCTAACATAGTTTTAAAATCATAAAAACACAGCAAAGCCACAGAAAAAGGAAAACTCTCCACTCATTGGCCGCGTTACTGTGTATTCTTCCGCTGCGCATAGCCAAACTAGTTCACCCAAGTAGTCTGTAAGTACAAGGCTAACAGTGTAAGTCGAGTGGGAGTGGAGGTGGGAGTGAGCATTGTAACTCGAGGACCACCTGTACACTGCCTGATGTCTGAGACATTTCTATTATATTTTTTCACAATTTTCTGCTTAAATTTGTTGTGTCCAATCTATCACACTACTATTTCTCTACATTTCTCTACATTTCACCACTTCACATCAAACTACAAAAAATATCATTATGTAGAAAAAGGAGTTCTGCATTTATTTTTTTGGAAAAGCACTTCTTACAATACATACTAAAATGTATATACATACTGTGCATTCAGCTCCTTCAGTGTGTACTGTTGCTGACACAGGTCTTCAATTGTGCACTCACAGCTCATATAATCTTCATAGAAAAGTGCTGCTCATAGAATGAGACCCTCCACATCAGCTACATGTGAGCCACACACTAATTAATATTCTTATTAATTAATATTCTTACTACTAAGAAACATTGGAAATAGCAGCTGTTTCTACATTTTTGGACAGAAAATTGCAAAAAATTGTCATGATAACCAGAGAAAGGCCCATCTGCTGTGAGGAAGGGCATCTGTTGGCAAAGTAAATAGCAATGCCACACCCGAACAGAAAGTATTTTCTTGGTTCATTTCTAATTGAAGAACTTTTATGAATGTTTTAATGATTCACTTATGAAACAAGTCACATGGTGGGATATTTTGACCTTATTCCAGTGTCCTTTTTGTCTGCACACGTCTCCCACACAGCGCAGGCTGCTTTGTCACCTGTGCTGAAAGTAATCCGCCTAAAGCCGTCATCATCCGTGCAGCTTTTTTTGGAAAGCGGTCAGCATCATCGGATTGTTTTACCACTGTTGTCCAGAATGCATCCGTGGCATCCGTATTGTTGAGATGCATTTGAATGTGTGGAAAATCTACCATCAGGAGATTTTCAGTGACATGTGGGTTCTGGGCAGATGGTAATTGAGAGCAATGGCCTCATAATGTTTGACTTAAGGGGGAAATCAGCATTTGCTACTGCAACACAGGGGAACCTTCCTTGCTGCTCAGATTTGGGCAGAGTAAGCCACTACAGCATCCATTTATATAAAAGCGAATTGCTTCATTGAACTGTCATTAATTGATATAATTTAGTAATCATATAGAGTGTTGAGCACTAAATGTAGCACAATTGTGTTTTTTTCTGTCAAAAATCAGTAAAGTCCAGAACACCAAAGCCAATGGAGATCTTTTCCACAGTATAGGTTGGCTGAATAAATGACTAAACCCATTTTTTTAACCCTGAAGAACCATAGTAGAACCTTGGGTACCTAATCAGTATCTTGAAAGTCCCACTGAAATTATCTATTTCTAGTGGCTTCAAAACCTGAAAGAAAATGGAAAAAGTTTTTGATGAGTAGGAGGCCTGGTCATCAGACAAAGAAGATCATGTCAAGTAGAGCTTTATTGTCAGCCAAGCCATATACATTGAGTACACAGTGAGATGAAATATCGTCCTCCTGGACCATAGGTGCAACATACAGTTCAACACAACAGCAGCATTCAGACAGATCAACAATGAGGGTAAAAAGTGGGGAAAGAATTATAATTAAACCTCTCTGAATGTACGATACCTAAAACATAAAATATAAAAATATAAAAATACAAAAACACTAGAGGGGGAGACAGCAGGGAGACGATAAAAATACAGTATTATATACAGACTTATCATGTAGACATTAATGCTTGTAGACATTTTTTTTATTTAATTGCGATTAATTGCATTGTTCTATGCCAAATTAAATAATTAATTCAAAGGTAGTGTATTGCGCACTTTTACTGCTGTTATTGAACAAAAGTGCAATAACATTTGGTTTGCAAACACTTTAAATAAATAAGGAGCCTTTTAACAGCAGTGTTCCCTTTAACACAGTTACACAGTTACAGTTCAAATATTTCTAAATTGCAGCTTAAACATTCATGGGCAGCTGGTAGCTTAGTGGTTAGGGTATTTGCCCTGTGATCAGGAAGTTGTGGGTTTGATTCCCAAGACTGCTAAGCACCTCTGAGGCACCCTTGCGTAAAGAACCGTCCCCTCACGCTGTGATCCTGGCTGCCCGCCGCTTCACTTGGTGAATGGGTTAAATACAGAAGAAGAATTTCATGATGTTCATGTATGACAGAATCAGCAGTTTACTTTTAAACTAATGAAATATAAAACCAAAAGCTATTTGCCCCTGCCGGGCATTCATGTTTTATCTAGTTTGTTATAGAAAAACAAGTTACCCTCAGAGTCCAGAGTATGGGGGCAGAACCATTATAGCAGCTACAAAGGGGAACCAATTCCATATGAAGGTCTATGTATCTGAATGCAGTGTCTCTGTTGGTGTAATGGTCAGGTGTCCCAATATTTTTGTCCATATTATATGGACAAAGTAATGGACATATAATATGGACAAAAGTAATAAGGACATATTTTATAGACAAAAGT
>JBBPCX010107778.1:0-21814 GCA_037974365.1 Hydrocynus forskahlii
TGTCATGGAACAGATCCGATCTGTGTCACATATGAGCAAAAAATCGGAACTGGGTCACATTTAACTGACAGTGTAAATGAGGTCTAAGATGTTCCCTTAAAGTTCTACAGGTGAAGGAGGCCCAGCTGAAGGTTTTTGATCTCTGTTGTTGGTCCTACAGTCATTGAAGTAATAATATGTAACATCTGCACTATTTAGGGAACAAAAACATTTAAGAAGATCATTTAACCTTTTGCTTACTATGCCAGAGGTTCTAAGATGCTCCACTAAGGTTTTAGAGGTCTAGTCACAGCAGAAGACTTTTTTTTACTGATGTAGAGTCATTAAAGTAACATGTAACAGCTGCACCATTTTAGGCGGGATGGTACATTCTAAAAAGATTCAGCCCCATGAGTACCATGCTGGAAGTTCCTCTAAAGTTCTACAGATGAACTCAGCACAGCAGAACATTTATTTTACTATAATCAATAAAGGTGGAACGGAAACATTTCATGGTTATCAATCTCCAAGCTCTAAGCTGTTCCTCTAAAGTTCTACAGGGCAACTTGGCACAACAGAAGGTTCTTGATCTCTGATGTTGGTTCTGGAGTCATTAAGGTAACAATATGTAACACCATCACCACTGAAGGTGGCATGGAAAATTCTAAGAAGACAGATTCAGCTTCATGGTTACCATGCTGGAAGTGCTCAGATCTTCCTCTGTAGTTCACCATGTGAACTCATCACAACAGAAACTTGAGGATGTTGGTTCTAGAGTCTTTAAAGTAACAATGTGTGAACTCTACTCACCTCTGGTTGTGGAGACCCTGATGCTCTTTGTGCTTCAGTTTCCGATCCTTGGAGCCTCTCGAGAACCTCCTGTGTTTGTTCTCAAAGTGAGAAACTGAAGAACTGTCCAGTTTCACCGGTTCTGTTCTGCCGCTCCTCGATGCTGGAGCAGATTGGACGGACGGTGTGGAGAGAAGACCGTTAGATGGAGTTTCTCTCCAATAAGGATCTCCCTCTGCTGCTGACTGACCTGCATCCAAAGTTCCTGCAAGAACCACAACCAGGCAAAGTAGGAGAACCATGTTTTTTCTTCTTTTTTCCTGCTCAGGGAGACCTGGAGTTAGTTGGAGATGATGGAGGGATGAGGCTGGAGGAGAGAAAGTGGGAACATTTCACTTGCAGCTGCAGCTCCTTACAGTGCGGGACGCAGGGGGGCTTCTGAGGGATAGTCCGGACTCCGAAGACCCTCGCTTACCCACGGAGAGCAGAGAGACAAACAGTGACACCTGGTGGACGATGAGGCTTTACGACATCCTCCAAATACAGAGAACGCTTTAAGACTCAAGATTCTTTATGAGTGGGCGAGTGAGACAGTGAGTGAGTGAGTGAGAGAAGGAGTGGGTGTAAGAGTGAGTGGGCGAGTAATTGATTGAGTGAGTGAA
The DNA here is from genome assembly GCA_037974365.1 of Hydrocynus forskahlii. Classification (NCBI taxonomy): domain Eukaryota; kingdom Metazoa; phylum Chordata; class Actinopteri; order Characiformes; family Alestidae; genus Hydrocynus; species Hydrocynus forskahlii. The sequence continues at coordinate 1,431 of JBBPCX010107778.1, forward strand.
AGTGTGAGTGAGTGAGTGAGTCGGTGAGTGAGTGAGTGAGTGAGTCGGTGAGTGAGTGTATCTTCTGTATTTGGAAGATGTTTACAACAGAGAATGCTTTAAGATTCAAGATTCTTTATGAGTGGGTGAGTGAGACAGTGAGTGAGTGAGTGAGTCGGTGAGTGAGTGAGTGAGTGAGTCGGTGAATGAGTGATCGAGTGAGAGAAGGAGTGGGTGTAAGAGTGTGTGTGTGTGTGTGTGTGTGAGTGAGTGAGTGAGTCGGTGAGTGAGTGAGTGACAGAAGGAGTGGGTGTAAGAGTGAGTGGGCGAGTGATTGAGTGAGTGAGTGTGTGATTGCGTAAGTGAGCGAGAGAGTGAGTAAGGGAGAAAGTGTGTGAGAGAGTGGATGAGTGAGGGAGTGGGTCAGTGATTGAGTGAGGGAGAGAGTCAATGACTGAGTGAGTGAGTGAGAGAGCAAGTGGGTGAGTGATTGAGGGAGAGAATGAGTGGGTGAGTGAGAGAAGGACTTGGTGAGAAAGTGAGTGGGCAAGTGATTGAGTGAGAGAGTGAACAAGTGAGTGAGTGAGTGAGAATATGAGTGGGTAAGGGAGTGAGCAGGTGAGTGTGTGAGTAAGAGAGTGAGAGTGAGTGAAAGAGGGAGTGAGCACGTGAGTGAGTGAGTAAGAGATAGTGAGAGAGTGTGAGTGAGAGAGTGAAAGGGAGTGAGTGATTGAGTGCGCGAATAATTGAGTGAGAGTGTGTGTGAGTGATTGTGTGAGTGAGTGAATGTGGGAGTGAGTGAGTGACTTAGTGAGTGAGTGAATGTGTGAGTGATGTCTGTGTGATATAAACTATCAATAGAATGAATGAGTGGGTGAGTGAGTGAGAGAAGGAGTGGGTGTAAGAGTGAGTGTGTGAACGAGAGAGAGAGAGAGAGAGTGAGTGAGTGAATGTGTGAGTGATGTCTGTGTTATATAAACTATCAGATTGTTTCTGAGCAGTGTTTCCTCCAACACACACACCCACAGCTCCTGTGAGAGAAGGAGTGGGTTTAAGAGTGAGTGTGTGAGCAGTTGAGTGAGTGTGAATGAGGGAGTAAGAATGAGTGAGTAGGTGAGAAACTGAGTGAGTGAGAGCGTGAGTGACCGAGAGAGTGAGTAAGGGAGAGAATGACTGAGTGGATGCGTGAGGGTGTGGGTGAGTGATTGAGTGAGGGAGAGAGTGAGTGAGAGAGCGAGTGGGTGAGCGATTGAGGGAGAGAATGAGTGGGTGAGTGAGTAAGAGAAGGACTGGGTGAGAGAGTGAGTGGGTGAGTGACTGAGTGAGAGTGTGAACAGGTGTGTGAGTAAGAGTGAATGAGAGAGTGTGTTGGAACGTGCCGTTTATAACCAAAGCAACTTGTTTCGTTCTCAAAACAGGCTTCAGGACACTCACCAGTCCAAGTTCAAGGCACACTCCACTGAAACTGCTCTACTTGCTGTCTCCGAAGAACTTCATGTGGCTAGATCAGTCAACCTGTTTTCTGCTCTGATCCTCCTTGACCTCTCTGCTGCCTATGACGCAGTCAATCATCAGATCCTCCTCACCACTCTCTCCAACCTTGGGATCTCAGGCACAGCCAGGCAATGGTTTGCTTCCTACCTTGATGACCGGAGGTACCAGATAACATGGCAAGGCACCCAGTCTGCTCCATGAAGATTATACACTGGTGTTCCACAGGGCTCGGTCCTTGGACCACTTTTCTTTTCTCTGTATGCTGATTCTCTTGGGGATGTAATAGCCTCACATGGTTTTTCCTACCACTTTTATGGTGATGATAAGCACCTTATTCTCTCTTTCAGACTGTCTGACCGACATCTCCTCTTGGATGGTGGCCCACCACCTCAAGCTGAATCCCAGCAAGACTGAGCTCCTCTTCATCATAGGGATCAAAGGGATCACCAAGCCACAACCTCATTGTTTCTGTTGGGAACTTGGTTATCGTCCCTTCAAAGAAGGTAAGAAATCTTGGTGTTATGCTAGATGAAGATCTGTCTTACTCGCCGCAGGTTGACCACATCTCCAGAACATGCAGAGATCTTCTCTACAACATCAGAAGAATCCCACCCTTTCTCACCATAAAAGCTACGCAGATACTCATCCAGTCTCTGGTCATCTCCAAACTGGAGTACTGCAACTCTCTACTGGCTGGACTTCCACTGAAGGTAACAAACAACTTCATCTGATTCAGAATGCAGCTGCAAGGTTAGTCTTCAATGTTCCAAATTTCTCTCACACCACAGCTTTACAAAGGAACCTTCACTGGCTCCCTGTGGCGGCCCGCATTAAGTTCACATCCTTATCACTTGCTTTCAAGGCCAAGAATGGACTTGCACCCCCATAAATATCAGCATTGATCAAACAACTTGTCACTTCTTGTCCTCTCAAGGCTTCAAGCACTGCTCGTCTTGAGCCTCCACTGCTCAAAAGAAGAAGAAGGCATGCATCAAGATTCTTCTCAGTCTTGGCCCTCCAATGGTAGAACAAACTCCCTCTTCCGATCAGATCTGCAGAGTCCCTCGCTGTCTTCAAGCATGTCTGAAGACCCACCTCTTCAAGGAGCACCTTGGTGACTAACTATGCCTCTCGTTTTTGCTTACTTCTTTCTCAAAAAAAAAACAAAAAACTCATCCCCATCGCTTCCTTACTTTTGTCTTGACTTTTCTTTGACATGTGTTGTTTAGGTGTAACTTAAGGATACTTAAGATTTAAGTATGGCTGTACAGGTTTAAGAAACAGATGTGGACTACTTGAGCACTAATGTACGTCGCTCTGAATAAGAGCCTCAGCTATATACCATGAATGTAAATGTAAGTGAGTGTGTGAATGAGTGATTGAGAGAGTGAGTGAGTGACTGAGTGAGTGGGTGAGTGAGTGAATAAGAAAGTGAGTGAGTGAGAGAGGGAGTGGGTGAGTGAGTGAATGAGTGAGTGAGAGTGAGTGAATGAGAGAGTGAGTGAATGAGTCAGAGTGAGTGTGTGATTGAGTGAATGAGTGTGTGAGTGAGTGAGTGAATGAGTCAGAGTTAGAGTGAGTGAGTGAGAGAGTGAGTAATAAAGTGAATGAGTGAGTGAGTGAATGTGTGAGTGATGTCTGTGTTATATAAACTATCAAATTGTTTCTGAGCAGTGTTTCCTCCAACACACACACACCCACAGCTTCTGTGTTGATGGAATTGATGGAATGGAGGAAAAGCAGCCGGTCTGTGATTGATGTAGTGTGATTATATGAAATCCCACCCCAGATGATCACAGAGAGATTGTTCCTTTAAGGACGAGGAACAGAAACCGGATCTACATTTACCAGACACTCACTGGCCAGTTTATCGCAAAACCATTCCCCATAGCTCATTCTTACTGGCCACTTTATTAGAAACTCATGTTCTACAGCTCCTACTTGCTGGCCACTTTATCAGAGATCCCTCCATGTAGCTCCTCTTTGCCGGTATTCAGTCTGAGACTGGAGTCCGTCTGCAGGTGCACAGTGCTTCTCCTCTGGAATCTCTTCAGGGGTGTCTGACCACAGAGGGATATTTTGGGTCAGACCACCTTCGACCCAGCAGGGTCACTGATGTCTGTGAAACCTTAAGCAATACACTCGTATCTGCACCAAACACACACACACACACACACTCCTGTCACTGCTGTCACTACAGTTCTCAACCACATCCACACAGAAACTATATTCTGACCTAGTCAATACTTCTGTAAACACTGTAATTCTGTAAATATTCTGTAATTCTATAATTCTATAAATGTTTGAGACTCTGCCTGTCAAACACCTGGAGTCGCACACTTTTACTAATTATTTTAATAAATTATAGTATTTTCACCTTATTAAAGCCAGATCAGGTTTATTAACAGAAACTTTACAGTAATTATCAGAGCCGTTTTTTAGCGACAGTGGGAATAAAGCTGAAGTCCGTGCCCACTTTGTCAAAAATTTAACCTTTCAGGTGTTTTAAATCACCTTCATTCCAAAAGAGTTTCAGCAGGAGCTTCTAACTGTCTGGTAAGAAAACTGTCCATCATTATTTCATCCCATGTAAACTTCATAGTACTCATACTGAATAATCCATACTGGATACTGAGCAATTCATACCAGATACTAAATAATCAAGACAAAATACTGGACAATTCACACTGGATACTGAATAATCCATACTAGATACTGAATAATTCATAGAAGAAAAAAAATAATGAACAGTAGTGAATCTTTGTAAGGGTCCGAGTGAATATAGTTCAGTGTATAAACCTTAAATTCCAGTGAACTGACTTCAGCATTCGGAGGAAGTTTGGAGGAAAGTGTGACCCTGCTGTGTCATGTAGCTATTTTTACTTCCTCTGAGTTAAAGATAAATACAGACAAGGAGTGTGTATGTGTGTGTGTGAGTGTCTGTGTAGTTGGGTGGCTGTGTAAACAACACAATGGCCTTAAGCAAGTGGAGATATTTTTAGCTTCTACTGGTGTTTGTGTGTGTGTGTGTGTGAATTCCCTGTGTTTCTGGTTTTTTAAAAAGTTTTCTTCCTGGCCTCTGCCTCTACGGGCATTCAAGGATTTCTTAACACAATGAGAGAGGGAGGCAGTCAGAACAGGAATCTTTTAGATAAGAACTGAACACCATCATCAGTGATTGTTGCTGAAGTTTAACCGGACAGTTAATATTTTACGGCCTCCCCCAACGCACGCACACACACACCCTTCCCCCAAGTCTCTGTTACTGCAGGTTCACTGGAAACAAACATGACACCATCTATTTACCTTCTTCAGAATCATCTCACTGTGTGTGTGTGTGTGGAGAACGCACTGAATACTGTCATTGTTCAGTTCCCTTGATCTAGAATGACTAGTACTAATCTTAATAATAATAATAATAATAATAATAATAATATCAAAAACATTGATAACAACAACAACAAAACAATAATTATAATAATAATAATAATAATTATTATTATTAGTAGTAGTAGTAGTAGTAGTAGTAGTAGTAGTGGTAGTATTATAAGTAATTTAAAGTGGGGGGGTAACGATTGGGACTTGCAGATCTTCAGCAAGCCAGGAGATCGCTGGAACTTTAAATCAACACTTAATCACTAAAACATTATAACTGGGTGGAAAGTTTTGATTCTAAGCTGTCAGCCCTTTCAGATCTTCTTATCCAAAAATGTGAACATACTAACTCAGACGTCCAGAGCGAACTGAATGGGAATAATAATGTACTTGTAATTAATAATGTAATGATGTATTTAACTATGTGACTAATTATATCAAGCTGTAATTGCCAAAGTAACAATAACTTCACAGAAAAAGGTGCAGTTTTAAATTGTGGCCGCAGGGAGGCAGTAGCTCTTCAGGAGAAACAAGAGTCCGTTTTTCCTGCAGGCGCTTCGTTCAGGCTTCGAGTGGTGTGAGAGCTTTAGTCTGCAAAGTGTAAGGTCACTGTAAACGTTGCACATCGAACTATTTCTGTATTTCTGTACTGCAAAGCAAATGTATTTAAATGTGGCTTGATTTTTGTACACCGCCTTTTCCTCCGGGATCAGTAAAGTTTTCTGATTCTGATTCAGAGACTGTAACGCACTTTTAAAATAAACTTTACATAATTTTTTTACTGTGAGATCAGTTTCTCTTAAAGTTAGACACTTTTGTGAGGGTAACTCTTGCAAGTTACTATACTCTTTTGTATCATAAAACATGTCTTTTAACACTGTAAGGGTCATTTTTGCCATTGTAGATGTAACTTCACTGTAAACTTTCCAATATTTTTGTACTGTTGTGTTGTCTTTTGTTAACTTTACACACTTTATCAAGATAAAATAAATACAACTGGACTAAAAATAAGAGATCAATGGAATCATCTGTAACTAAATTAAAAGAAAGGGCAAAAATGTCTGAGATTAAGAACGTTTTGAAATTCTGAAACCGATTTTTTCATGTGGTGTTATTGTGTTGCTGTTGTGTTGCTGTTGTATTACTGTTGTGTTGTTGTTGTGTTGCCATTGTGTTGCTGTTGTACTGCTGTTGCACTGTTGTTGTGTTACAATTGTGTTGCAGTTGTGTTATGTTGCCATTGTGTTGCAGTTGTGTTGTTATGTTGCCATCGAGCTGCTGATGTGTTGTTGTGTTGCTGTTTTGTTGTTGCTGTTGTGTTTTTGCAGTGTTGTGTTGCCATTGTGTTGCCATTGTGTTACTGTTGTGTTGTTGTTGTGTTGTTGTTGTATTGCTGTTTTGCCATTGTGTTGCTGTTGTGTTGTTGTGTTGCCATTGTGTTGCTGTCGTGTTGTTGTGTTGTTGTTGTTGTTGTGTTGTTGCTGTTGTGTTTTTGCTGTGTTGGTGAGTTGCTGTGGTTTTGCCATTGTGTTGCTGTTGTGTTGCTGTTGTGTTGTTGTGTTGCTGTTGTGTTGTTGTTGTTCTGTTGTTGCTGTTGTGTTTTTGCTGTGTTATTGTGTTGCTGTTGTTGTTGTGTTGTTGTTGTGTTGTTGCTGTTGTGTTTTTGCTGTGTTGTGTTGCCATTGTGTTTCTGTTGTGTTGCTGTTGTGTTGCCATTGTGTTGCTGTCATGTTGTTGTGTTTCTGTTGTGTTGCTGTTGTGTTGCCATTGTGTTGCTGTCATGTTGTTGTGTTGCTGTTGTGTTGCCATTGTGTTGCTGTCATGTTGTTGTGTTGCTGTTGTGTTGCCATTGTGTTGCTGTCATGTTGTTGTGTTGCTGTTGTGTTGTTGTTGTGTTGTTGCTGTTGCTGTTGTGTTTTTGCTGTGTTGGTGAGTTGCCGTTGTGTTGCTGTTGTGTTGCCATTGTGTTACTGTTGTGTTGCCATTGTGTTGCTGTTGTGTTGTTGTGTTGCCATTGTGTTGCTGTTGTGTTGTTCTGCTGCTGTTGTGGTGGTGGTGTTGTGTTTTTGTCGTGTTGTTGAGTTGCTGTCGTGTCGCTGTTGTGCTGTTGCTGTTGTTGTGTTGCCATTGTGTTGCTATTGTATTGTTGTGTTGCTGTTATGTTGTCATGTTGCTGTTATGTTGTTGTGTTGTGTTGTTGTGTTGCTGTTGTTCTGTTGCTGCTGTTGTGTTTTTGCTGTGTTGTTGTGTTGCTGTTGTTGTGTTGTTGTTCTGTTGTTGCTGTTGTGTTTTTGCTGTGTTGTTGTGTTGCTGTTGTTGTTGAGTTGCCATTGTGTTGCTGTTGTGTTGTTGTGTTGTTGTTTTGTTGTTGTTGTATTGCTTTTGTGTTGCTGTTCTGTTGTTGTGATATCAAAGTGGTGTTGTTGTGATGCTACTGTAGAGACTGCAGATGTTTCAAATGTTTTGTTTTCAGAACCTGTCCAGTTCAGCAGTGTGTATCATTACACAACACAAATTCTGAATGAATGCATTGCAGTCTTATAATTACACACACATCACAAGGATGCAGCGAGGGTTTTCTGGAGTAAGGCTGCAGAAGAACCTGATTAGTGCATGAATCTTTAAAATGCAGCTGCTGTAAATCAGATGTACAGAGTTTCCAAATAATGTAGAGGTTAATTAAAGAAGAAAATTGTCTTACATTATATTCTTAATGACAAATATTTAAAATGTGAAGATGGTTTGAGTTGCTTCTGCTCACCACCTTAACACACGACTAAAACACACAGGGGCACACACTCTTCCTGCTGCGGTCGTGGTTCATTTACACGCCTGCGCCTGCGTCCGGCTTCAATTCCGTTGTGTGTGTGTTTGCACATGAGTGCAAACACCTAGTGTATTTTTCTGACCATTAACACACACCTGGAGACAATCATGTCATGTCTTCATCTGTGTGTGTGTGTGTGTGTGTGTGTGTGTGTGTGTGTGTGTGTGTGTGTGTGTGAGTATGTCTGTAAAGGCCCATTGTGCCTTTATTGTTGGATGCACAGAGCAAGCTTACACAATTAACATCACTGTGGAAACACTAATTATTGATTTCATCAATCAAAATGTATATTTATATTCTACTGAATAGAAATTTCCCAAAACGCCTCTATAATAAGGTGAAAATATTATAATTTATTAAAATAAACATAATTCAGCGGTTTTATTCACTATTGACCCCCAGTGAAGCTCTACATGTCTCTGATTGTTTATACAAATGTTGGTGATGGTAAAATAGTGAATTTGAACTAAATCATTTCTCTCTTGGGACTATTTGGCCTCAAATGTATCCCTCCACCATGAATGGGTTTAGTTTTAGGACCAAATGCTTCTCTAAAAACCATTTGATGAAATAACTTACTGTAAGGAGATTTTAAAGGCAGATGTCTGGTTCAATTTACCCCCACTGTGAACGATTCTAACTCGGTGAGTTTAAGGATTAACTGAACTAAAGCTCATTGTTCTATTGTTTTTAAACTGCTTTCATTTCTCAGACCAGCTGGACCGGCTCCTCCGGCTATGTGGATTCTTCACGTAAGAGTTGCGGTTAAACACACATCTCTTGTGCTTCTTGTCTGAGTGCTGGCGCTCGAACCGGCGGAAAAATGTGGCAGGTGAGAAGGCCAGTCTGCTGGGAAAAACTGCAGTATGAATTATCATTATGAGCTTTTATGTACCAAGCAGCCCAGACCAGAGATGACCTGGAGAAACACCAGCAGGAGAACCTGCAGAAGAATCGTTGAAGATCAAGTGCATGTCACATGTAGCCACGCAGCTCTTTCTGAGAGAGTTTAGAGCAGACACTCAGATGCTTACTTAGAAATCAGTAACTAAGAAGAAGTCAATAGTTAAATCCCCTCCATAACCACCCTCCACCTTCTCAGACCTCATCCAGACTTGGATCACTTTAACAGCTCACAGTAAGTCATACTGTGTCCTAAACCACGTCCACAAGACTGTCCAGGAGGGATCAGGAGATCTGTAGATGATGTATGAAACCTCTATCTCTGGGTTTTCATTTTCTGTGGGTCATTTTTGGGTGGTCTATAGGTGACCTTGTTGTGATGTGATGTTTTGGCGATCTGATGGTAATCTACGGGGAGATCTATGGGAGATCTATAGGTGACCTATGGGTTATCTATGGATAAACTATAGCAGATCTATTTGAGATCTATAGGAAATATTTGGTGATAAGTCGGTGATCTATGGGTGACCGATGAGTAAAATGTTTGAGATCTATATGTGATCTAAGGGTGATATATTGGTGATCTATGGGAGATCTAAAGGAAACCTATGGGTGAACTAAAGTTCTGTGGGTGATCTATGGGTGCCCAATAAATGTCCCATAGAGCACTCTGGCAGATCTATGGGTGATGTATTTGTAATCTGCTGTTGATCTTAGGGTGATCCATGGTCTATATATAGCTAATCTGAGATCTATATGTGATCTCTGGGTGATGTGTCGCCTGCAGGTTTTGGATGACCTCTTGGTGATCTATGATCAATATGAGTGTGATTTCTGTGCGATCTGTATGTGATTATTATTTCCAGTGTTGAACATGGTAGTTTCTGCTATAAAACACCTGATCCATTGACACATACTCTGCACACCAGTGTGTGTACATGCACATGTTTTGGGAGTTAAGTAAAAAGTTTGAAAAAAAGTTCAGATCTGGGCTTGTGGAGACCAAATGTGAAGAGGAGTGGCATCGTGGAAAACAGAATTTAGAGGAAAATGGCAACACAATGAGAAAAAACAATGTTTGCACTTCAGGACTGAGATGGAGAACTCTTTCTCTCTCCATTCTCTCTCTCTCTCCAGTAGATTCATTGTGTCTGAGCCTTGAAAAAGTACATACTTTAGGTGCACCAAAACTTTCTCCAGTTAACTAAAGACAAAATGGATATGATCTTGTTTGGGAATAAAGAGAGAAGATCAATTCACAGTGCCCACCTGGAATCAAGAGCACGTCCAGCCATGTAAAAAATCTTGCAGTGATCAGTTTTAGTCAATTTTTACACCTTAAAAACATTGCTGAAGTTTGTAGACTTTGTGTCCAAACAAGACTTAGAGAAACTTATCCTCGCCTGCACCATTGACTATTACAATGCTCTCCTCACTGGGATTCCCAGATTGCTGCTGCCAGAGTTTTAACCAAAACCAAGAAAACTGATTACATCACTCCAATTCTCAGATTCTTGCACTGATCCCAGTTCACTACAGAATTAGTTTTCTCATCATGTACAAGTATATTAATGGGCTACATAAATAAACTTGACTCTCTCTCTGTTTGATCTGATCTGTGTTCTGCTCTCTTTCCTCTAGCTTCAGTCAGACCGGCCTCCATACCTCACATTACTGGAGCGAGGGTCACAAGGGGGCACACACACACACACACTCCTCCGAATGATTTAAGAGACAAATCAGACCTGCTGGGCCACTACATTGTTTCAGTTGAAGTGACAGTTTCTTACCTCTCACTCCAAACATCGTACCCAGGACCTGATTTTTCACTTCTATGAGTCTAGAGCAAGCCCTCATTTCTTTATATTTTGCTTTGAATCACCTTATTGTGTAAATATATACGCCAGTGAAACTGTCTTATCTTTGGCAGATTGAGTAGATTAAATGAAAGAAATGAGAACAATTGTTTTACTATGACAGGCTGCAACGTGCCTAAAGATACAACATGTCTAGATAAAGGCGTTCCAACCACTCAGCATTCAGCACCACCAGTATACTGATCACCACCTGATCATCTGGAATCATCTGTTCCTGTTTCTTCACTGGTTCAGACCTTAAGTTAGATGTGCCTTGTTCTGCTTGAATGATTCATACTCAGGTCATTGTGTGTCTTAACAAAGACTGGACTGAAAAAGAAAGTCTTTGAAAGTCTTTCAGGAAGCCTGAAGAACTGTCCTCCAGACTTCATTAAAAATACAATAAAGTATGGATTTTTGGAAGCAAAATATGAAGAAATGAGAGGGGTAGCACAAGACTTTTACACAGCACTGTAATTAACAAGTAATGGAAACATATACCCCACCTTACTGTTTCTGACACACTGTTATCAGGCTCCAAGATAACTGCTTCTATTTTTAGCTGTGCTAACATACCTCAGTCCACGGTTCTAGATCATGGTGAGTTGTACAGGGTCAGAAGTCGCATAAAAAAGTCTATTAAGGATCACTGGACACCTCCACACACAACGAGATATTGTCTGCCAACTTCTTGTTCAAATTTCCCATTCCACCCTAAATGGTACAGAACTTACATGGACTATTTAAGGTGGAACATAAAATACAAATATGAAGTTCCAAGTTCACTGACGTGTGGTATAGGCTTCTATGTATGTTAGCTACATTAGCCTCATAGCTCCGGTGCTAAAATTGAAGAAGCAGACCACTGATTGGCTGGTTGATTGTATTTAGAGTAAGGGTGAATTTAAGTTTTTTTTTTACTGAGCTATTGCTTTAACAGAAGACAGAGCAGGATGACATGACACTGCAGAACACAACAGTGAGATCCGGGTCATCTGAGTGCAGTGAGAAAGTTACATAACACAGTGTATCGCCACATGCTTTGGAGTTTCTTCAGGTCTCTTTTTATTTTGGGTTCGCCAGAATAAAGTAGTTTGAGGACTGCTTTAAAGATCTGATGAGCATATAAAGATTTATGGTGTCTCTTCTGTGCCAAAAATATAAGCAAAAACATGTTTGTTCATTTATTGTTCTCAATTTTATTATTATTCTATTTGTGGCTGAATTTTGGCGCCACTTCTTCCTGGAGGCCATTTGAGATAATGGCACATTTCCAACTCTGACACATGCTTTATACCTTCCAGTGCACTTGTACACAAATTCATTTGAAGTTCCACCTCCACACACTCTGCCAGCTTCTTGTTCGAATTTCTAATTCCACCAAAAATCAAGTCAAGTCAAGTCAATTTGGCTTTTGTCATTTCTACCATATACATACAGTGCATAGTAAAAACGAAACAACGTTCCTCCAGGACCATGGTGCAACACAAGAGCAGAACAGAACAGAACACAAGACCACAAGTGCAGACCGGACAAAGAACTAGAAAAAAAGAAAACAAGAGCAACAATACAACTAAACAGGACAAGACAAGACAACGTTCAGTGCAACTGACAATGGCTACATTGAGGATAAATACAGTAATTTGACTAGTACTGTATTCTAGCAGCAGATACATGCAAAGATGCAGAACAGAGTTTACATATGCAAAAAAATGCAGAACAGCAATATATATGATTGTGCAATGTTATAACACCAGTAAATATAACTGTGCAGTTTGTAGCAGCAACATGACCGAGAATGTCATGTTTTATACAGAAAATGCAGTATAAAAAAGAGTATTTTAACAAGCTGTTCAAGGGGGTAGGGTAAGGGTATATGTGTGTGTTTTATGCTTCAGTTCCAGTTGAGGAGTCTGATGGCCTGAGGGAAGAAACTGTTCTCCATTCTAGCAGTGGCGGCCCGTATGCTACAGAACCTTTTTCAGATGGGAGGAGGGAAAAGCGAGCGTGTGAGGGGTGAGTGGGGTCGTCCACAATGCCAGTGGCTTTGCGGATGCAGTGTGTGAAGTAAATATCTGTGATAGAGGGGAGAGAGACTCCAGTGGTCTTCTTAGCTGTTCTCACAACCCTCTGTAGGGTCTTGTGGTCTGACACATTGCAATTCCTGTACCAGGCTGTGATGCAGTTACAGAGAATGCTCTCTCTGGTCCCTCTGTAGAACATGGTGAGGATTTGGGGTGGAAGGTACGCTCTCCTCAGTCTCCACAGGAAGTAGAGACACTGTTGGGCCTTCTTGGTGAGCTGGTGTTGAGGGTCCACGTGAGGTTCTCCGTGATGTGAACAGCAAGGATCTTGGTGCTCTGGACAGTCTCCATCGAGGAGCCACCGATGCTCAGTGAGGAGTGATCACGTTTCGCCCTCCTGAAGTCAACAACCATCTCTTTTGTTTTATCTACATCCAGGTACAAATTGTGCAGCAGTTCCATACACTACTTAAGGTGGAACGGAATATTAAAATAAGAAGTTGGCAAATGAACATGTGCAGTGTGATTAGCACCATGCTAATCAGTGGAGTATAGGTATGTTAGCATCGTAGGTAAAACTAAAGATCATCTAAAACTTTGTGAGTGAGTCACCTCAGGAATGAATATGGAGAGTATCTTTGAATGAGCGCTATGACGTCATCATTTCTGCTCATAAACAGCCAGCAGGGGGCTCCACCAGAGACTTGCTATCTGAGCCCAACACAGTATCTGGTTTGTGTTTTCGCCGGGATTTTTCATTCGTCTCTATGCAGAAGTTTTTGACTCTGCGGTTCTGCCCTCAACACTGCCCTCAACACCCTGGTCATCCACACCTCCCCTGATGAATATCACCTCTCCAGCTTTTGTATTTGCATCTACAGAAACAAGCACAGGATTGTGTGTGTGTGTTTGAAGGCCTGTAATTCCAGCAGCACTGGTTCGTTTGCATGTTTAAGCAGAAAACTGTTATTATTTACCTATTTGGCATTCAAACAAGAAAACCCCACCGACCCAGCGAGGAACCTGGAGCATTTGAATATGCAAACAAGCAGCAGTGGCCAGATACAGTCATACACACACACATGGCCTGATGTTTAATGGAAAGTGTGTGTGTGTGTGTGTGTGTGTGTGTGTGTGTGTGTGATCAATAAAGTGTCTATCTAGGTGAAGTAAAACATGTATAAACACACTTGGAGGAGAATGTTAATTTCCCCCCTGTAGGACAGATAAAGTGTTATCTTGAGAGAGAGGGAGGACTATGGGGTGTTGTTTGTAAAAACAGCTTCACAAATTTAGAGGTGTCATTTTTTCAAAATTTAGCACAATGTTCACACAATTTTCACACATTTAGAGCTAAATGTGTTTAAAAAAACTGTTAGGTTTTGGTACATTTTCTTGCTGCATAAATGTTCAATTTAAATGTTAATTCTAAATCTAAATGTTAAATCTAAATCTAGCAGTTATTAGCCAAAAACCATTCACCTAGTCCTGGATTATGTAGTGCTGTGAATAGAGATTTTCCATTGAAAAGGAAAGGGTAGTCCAAAACTAAGATTAATCCCTGTTCGGGAAACTGACCCTTAGAGCTCAACATTTAGATTTAAGATTTAGATTTAACATTTAGATTTAGATTTAACATTTAGATTTAGATTTAACATTTAGATTTAAGATGTAACATTTAGATTTAGATTTAACATTTAGATTTAGGTTTAACATTTAAATTTAACATATAACAATTACGCAGCAAGAAAATGTACCAAAACGTAACACTGTTTTTTTTTTTAACACATTTAGCTCTAAAATTGTGTGAACATTGCACTAAATGCTGAAAAAATGACACCTCTAAATTTGTGAAGCTGCACCCCAGATAGAGGACTGCCTTACGCACCCAGATAGAGAGGACAATTATACTAACTGATGAGGGAGAGGAAGGACCACCCTGCCCACCCAAAGAGAGAGGGCACTTACACTGAGTGACGGGAGAGTGGGAGGACCACCTTACCCACCCAGAAAGAGAGAAGACAGTTGTAATGAATGATGGGGAAGGGGGAGGACCACACTGCCCACTAATGAGAAAAAGGTATGCTTAAATTTCTTCAGTCTTTGGATACCTGCTGCCTCTGTTGCTATGGGCTCAATAACAGAAACACTGGATCAGTCACGTGATTGTATTTGTGTTTACATTAATAATGCAGCAAATGTGCCCTTTAATCCACATCCAGCGACTGCACACACGTCTACACATTTTTTTGTATCAGAATATGCATGAAAATACACACACACACACACACACACACACACACACTCACACACACATAATATGAATCAAGCTCCCCCCACAGCTCTGCTCTTTTAAGCACCCTCTTTAATATTCAGTTTCTGTTTTTACTGCACACAAGTACAACAGCATTAGACAAATTCATAAAGGGCCTTTACACTCCCCTCCCCCTGGCCCCCAGTGATGCTAACTGCAGCACTCGTTTCATGATGAACTCATTTACTGAGTGTGTGTGTGTGTGTGTTTTGGTGTTAAACACTTGATTCGTTTTTAAACTGCATTGTACTGATTTGACTCAACACTTTTGGTGCTGTGTCAGAAAAATCTGGTATCTGGAACCTGGTACCTGATATAGTTTTTTTTATACTTGCTCCATCGTGATTCCTAGCAAGCTTATTAGGAACCTAAACGTCAGGTGAAAACATCACTGACTCCTGACTGGTCAGAGAGAATTGATATGAGATGTCAGGCAGAAACCTATCATTTTCTAAAACACCAGGTTACCACTAATGTTTCAAAGACTGATCTCAATTCAGAAGAATATCATTACAGTGTTCCCCATTTTGAAGATGTCACAACAAAACTGAGAGTGGAGAAAGAGGGACAAATGGGATAAACTAAGAAAAATGGGTAAAATTGATAAAACTGAATAAAAGTTAGAAAAGATGAGACAAAAATATGAAAAAGGTGAAAATGCGGAGACAGTGGCGAAAACAGGAGAGAAAAATAAACAACAAAAAAGAATAGAAATTGCACTTAACACGCACACACACACACACACACACACACACACGCATACAAGTACACACACATACTAATTTCTAACTAACAGCAATTAAGAAATGAAAGTAATAGCTCAGCACAGGCCACACACAAACACACACACACACACACACACACACACACACACACACACACACACACACTAAAAGTGGTCGATAAGCCTGAACATGTGTGTGTGGCTTCCTTTTTTTTTTTTTTATTGTATTTTTGATTAACACGAATAAACTGGTTACTGCAGTTACATAATACAGAACTCCCCTTCTTCCCATTTTGATTCTTAGAGCCCCTCCGAATCCATCTCTTTTCTGCATTAAAACTCCAACTCACCCTTTTTTCATTTTTGTATCTAGAGCAATCCCCAACACAATTTTTTTTCCCTTTCAAATCTAGAACCACCTCCCAGTCTATCCCTTTTTCCCCTTCAAATCTAGAACAACTCTCAAACCTACCCCCTTTCCCCTTTGAACCTCTTTGTACCTAGAGGCCCCTTGTACCTCCTCCCTTACTGGGGAAAAACCTCAAACTGTGCTGGACTGAGCCCCCCAGGACCTGTCAAACACACCAGTGCTCTTCAAACCAGTCCCAACTGGTTCCCCCAAACAGACGGCAGAAATGTGGACCATCTGGGACCCACTGAGAACTACAGAATTAATGGACAAATCAAATAAAATGTCAGTGATGTGATCTGTCTCAAACATTACCACAGAACCCCCAGGGTGCGAGAGTGTGTGTGTTTGTGTGTGTGTGTTCAGAACAGAACTCACAAGGCAGGTTATGTTTTGATAGCAGGGCTGTGGCTTGAGAGTGTATATGTGTGTGTGTGTGTGTGTGTGTGTGTGTGTGTGTGTGTGTGTGTGTGTGTGTGTCTGACTCACAAACTGAGCATTTTGTTTTAAGTGACCTATTAAAGATTAGGCCTCTGTGCTAACCAGGTCACACACACACACACGTCTCAGTATCGGGAACCCTTTACTGCGCTGAACTGAGAAACAAGTTTTAAGGTCAGATTTCAAGGATTTTACAAACTCACAGTGTGTGTGTGTGTGTGTGGGTATGTGTGTGTGTGTGGGTGAACACACTGTCACACACTGATCTGAGTTTTTTGTCCAATAAACAACAACATTGAAAAATTACATTAATTTGAAATCCATTATTCAAATAACCCCGCGCCTCATTGCACTGAGCCCACCGTGTGCAGAAGTGTGTGTACCCCTGCCATGTGCACACACTAACAGAGAACACACTTCACACACATTTACACACACTCAGTGTTTATTCTCTGATTGTTACATCAATAAACTTCAGCAGAGCTGAAACAGGTGACTCTGATGGGGGCATGTCCTCATTTACACGTGCCCACAAAAACACTGGCCACAAACACGTATGGACATAAATCACCTTGGACATAAATCACAATAAAAAAAATTGTAAGTTGGCCTCTAGGAGGCTCATGACCGGAACTCATAATAATTCACATGTGGAGTAGCGTCCACCTAGTGAATGTCATCAGAGATAAAATCTAGTGCTTTGCTAGCCAAACTTCATAGTATTTGAGACCCTGCATCACTAATAGCTTCTTTAAGAGCAAACCAAAATTAGTAAAATTCTGTCAATAGAGGGTGCTGCGACAGGCAAGTTTTAAGAACTACTATTAGAACTATAGCTAAAATATAGAAACTTTGCAGTAGGGGACAACTTTATTTGTGTTCTTTCTAATGTTATATAGTGTTTTTCTGTATTTACATTTGTTAGTGTGTATTCTAAGGTTATATAGTGTTTTACTGTATTTCTGTTTATTAGTGTTTATTTTAATGTTATATAGTGTTTTACTGTATTTATATTTATTTGTGTTCTTTCTGATTTACATTTACCTTTACAGCATTTAGCAGACGCTTATATCCAAAGCGGCTTCCATTCCCTAACTACAGGGGGCAGTCTCCCTGGAGCAACTTGGGGTTAAGGGTCTTGCTCAGGAAACCAGTGTTGGTGTGCTGAAGGTAGAATTCAAACCCATGACCTCTTGGTCCAGAGGCAAGTATCCCACCCACTAGGCCATATAGTGTTTTAATGTGTTCATGGTTTTAACATGCATTCTAATACATAATATATAGTTCTTTACTGTATTTATGTTAATTAGTGTTTAATGTTATATAGTATTTTACTGTATTTATGTAAATTAGTGTTTATTCTAATGTGATATAGTGTTTTACTGTATTTAGGTTTGTTAATATTTATAGTGGGTAGCTCTGTGTTAAACACCTCCAAGGTCGGGTGCTCAAATTCAGGTCCTGACCTTGTGTGTGTGGAGTTTCGACTCGTGGTGGCATGGGTTTCCTCCGGGGTCTCTGGTTTTCCCCACAGTCCAAAGACATGTGTGTCAGGTGAACTGGGGTTTCTAAACTGACCATAGGTGTGAGTGTGTGCACCCTGAAGTGGGCTGGCACCCTGCAGGGGTCCCTTCCTTCTGCCCATTGGCCCCAGGATAGGCCGAGTGAGGATTTAGCGGTTACAGTGAGTAAGGAAGTAGTATTTATAGTAATGTTATACTGTACTTATGCTATTATGTTTATTCTAATCTTACATTTTTTTTTTACATTTACAGCATTTAGCAGACGCTTTTATCCAAAGCGACTTTCATTCCCTAATCACAGGGGACAGTCTCCCTGGAGCAACTTGGGGTTAAGGGTCTCGCTCAGGAACCCAGTAGTGGTGTGCTGAAGGAAGGATTCAAACCCATGACCTCTTGGTCCAGAGGCAAGTATCCTACCCACTAGGCCACCACTCTTATTTAGTGTTTTACTGTATTTATGTGTGTTTCTTTTAATGTTATATGTAGTTTTACTGTATTTATGTTTATTCTAATGTTATACAGTGTTTTTTGTACTTGTACTGTTTATTTTCTCTCTCTCACTCTCTCTTTCTCTCATAGCCCAGCCCATTTCCGGGCCCACTCCTGTGTGATGTCACTGAGCTGATTTGCATAAGTATGCTGGGATTTTCCCTGCATTTCCCCTTCGCCATTCCTAGGAAAGGTCGGGAAGTGGGCGGCCAGAGACATGAACAGACAAATACACACACGCACACACATTGGTGTGCTACGCAGTGGCAAAATTCCCACCGTGAAATCTGTGTGTGTTTATTACATCACAATAAACTATACTCAGGCTCTCTCGTTCTCTCTCTTCCACGTGTTTTTCCTGATTTTGTTATTTTCATCTGGACACAATGAGACAACACACACACACAAACACACACACACACATACACTCATACTTTGTGTCATTATGATGACATTGCAGCAAACAATAAGTATGACTTCTTAATCACTGGTCAGCGGGAGGAGTTTACCTGTCATTATCTGTTACGCATTGTATGTGTGTGTGTGTGTGTGTTTGAGTGTGTCTGTATTATGTTTAGTTCTTTAAAGGGGAATTTCTCAGATGTTGTAAACAGAGTTGGCTTAGAGTGGGGTTGATGTTCTAGAGAAACTCCCCGGGTCAGAACTGTTCACAGTGGAGGTGACAGGAACCATACTTCTGACTCTTACAGCTTCTCACAAAAAGTTATTCAATCAAATGGTTTTGGTTGTGCCTACCAGAGTTTTGAGAACTTTTGGTCCAAAAACTAAACCCATTCATGGTGGAGGAATACATGCAGGGCGACATGACTCAAAACATTTCCCAAAGAAAAGTGATTTACCATCATCAACATTTATGTAAATATGTGGAGCTTCACTGAGGGGTCGATAAAACGGCTGGATTTTTGTTGGAGACGTCTGGATCCATTCACCTCCACTGTAAAGAAATCTGTTTACATACTGAGTTATAAGGGGATTTTGGAAAATGGGTGAAATGTCCTTTAACAGTAAATTGTTTGACACAGTGACTTCAAAGACACACACACACACACACACACATACACACACAAAATGAATAGAGTCTATTCTTCCATTGTATGCAGATTTCAATGGAAGTGCATTGTCCGTATGTGTGTGTGTGCGAGTGTCTGTGTGTTAGCAGGCTTCTGTTACGAGTGTTGCGGGAAATTTGGATGCAGTCACTACAGACTTTAAGGAAACCAAAAATTATCACCCCCCAAGGACCACCAGCCCCCAGCGACCTAACCCAGTTCCTCATACTGGGACCAGTTACATAACCAGTTACTATCATCCGTTATTACCACACTGTCTGGAAGCTGCTCGGCTTGTTTCCCCACATTAATACACGCACACACTCACACACATGCGCACACACACAAATACAAATGCACATACATACAGTCAGGTCCATGAATATTGGGACATCGACACAATTATAATCTTTCTGGCTCTATACACCACCACAATGGATTTGAAATGAAACAAACAAGATGTGCTTTAACTGCAGACTTTCAACTTTAATTTGAGGGTATTTACATACAAATCAGGTGAACTGTGTAGGATCACAACAGTTTGTATATGTACCTCACACTTTTTAAGGGACCTAAATAATGGGACAAATTCACAATCATAAATCAAACTTTCACTTTTTAATACTTGGTTGTGAATCCTTTGCAGACAATAACAGCCTGAAGTCTGGAATGCATAGACATCACCAGATGCTGTGTTATATCCCTGGTGATGCTCTGCCAGGCCTCTACTGCAACTGTCTTCAATTCCTGCTTGTTCTTGGGGAATTTTCCCTTCAGTTTTGTCTTCAGCAAGTGAAATGCATGCTCAGTGAAATTCAGGTCAGGTGATTGACTTGGCCATTGCAAAACATTCCACTTCTTTGCCTTAAAAAACGCTTAGGTTGCTTTCGCAGTATGCTTCGGGTCATTGTCCATCTGCACTGTGAAGTGCTGTCCAATGAGTTCTGAAGCATTTG
>JBBPCX010107796.1:0-18239 GCA_037974365.1 Hydrocynus forskahlii
CTTGGAAGGCTTTCCACAAGATTTTGGAGAGTTTCTGTGGGAATTTGTGCCCATTCATTCTGTAGAGCATTTATGAGCCCAGGCACTGATTTTGGACAAGAAGGCCTGGCTTGCAATCTCAGTTCCATTTCATCCCAGAGGTGTTGGATTGGGTTGAGGTCAGAGCTCTGTGCGGCCAGTCAATTTCTTCCACAATTAACTCATCCAGCCATGTCTTTACGGAGCTTGCTTTGTGCACAGGGACACAGTCATGCTGGAATAGAAAAGGTTCTTCCCCAAACTGTGTCTGCAAAGTAGACATGGCATTGTCCAAAACAAAGCACCTACAATCCAACCCTATTTGGATATTTAATAAAACCTTAATACCTTTTGCTTTCCATCTAATTAGTTTAGTATTGGCTCTGGTGCTAATTCTGACAAAGTCTTTACCTAAACCAATGGGCAGTAAAGGCTTTGAAAAGACACACATCCAGCAACTGACAAGTGTGCTTGTTGTGTCACAGGAACTACAGGAGGTCTCCACACTTGTCAGCGATGGACAACTGTATCATACATAGCTGAGTCCTGTTATGACATCATTAAGTTTCTTGTGTAACACCAGCACTAGCTGAGGTGGAGTCAAGAGAGTGGGGTGGATTATTTTTGTCTATGATGGAATACATGCCGAGGAAAGACAATGCAGTTGCTCAGGTATTTAGCACCATCCCCCAAAATGCCACCCACACATCACATGAACTTCAGAATGAAATAGAAGTGCTCATAAGTGAAACAGGAAGAAAGTTGAATAGGAAGTCTCAACTGTGCATTGTTTCAACCATCAACAAGGCCACTTCTGTTTTTTATTCACATCGTGTCAACTGGAGAATGCATTACAAGTCTGTTTCAACACATATGGCATGCTTTACCAGTTTCTGAAAAGGCTAACCATGACCGCAGTGTACACAGAAAATGTTACTGGACCAAAGGTAAACCAGTCATCCAGCTACCATGTCAGACACTAACAGTTATGATGCTACTGTGTGGTTCCACACAAAGATTTACATCAGGGGCCATTAGTGACCCCTTAAAGCAATTAATGACACCCACTTCAGGTTTACGGTCCACAGCACTCTCAGCTTCATTGATCCTCCTTTGGAAATCTTAAAGGTTAAAAAAACAGATTGCAAAATGTGTGTTCTGTCATGGACTGGCGACCTGTCTAAGGCGTTTCTCTACCTTTCACCTCGTAAGCACTGGGATGGGCTTCAGTATGCCCGCAACCCTGGTTAAATTTCAGATAATGAATAAATGGGTGGAAAAAATGTGCTGGACTGCATGGAGAAGCTCAGGAGTGGCTCAGAGTTCTAAGCCACTTGAGCACAGTGTGCCAATGACACAGCAGCTCCTCAACCAAGATTGAAGCAGTATGTGGTGAAGAGCAGTGTAGACCAGCAGAAGGACAGAGGAAATTAATTAATTACAGGTTAATATAATCTATATTTTCCAATGTATTATAGCAATAATCTTTAGAGAACTTTTTATTTGTAGAGATACACTTTGAGCCCTAAGGTTGGCGGGCGCCCCACACAGGATGAGTCTCTGCCTTGCGCCCATAGACCCCGAGGTAGACACGACTCTAGTGTGTGATAAGTGGTTACAGAAAAAGAGTGAGTGAGAAAGAATGACATACACTTTGAATTAGAGCTGCATTTTCAATTTGCTCTAAATGTGGGGTGAAATGTCAGCCTGATGTGAAATGTTAAAGACGTTCATGAGTAGTAAGATTTATAATAAAGAAATAACCTCCCCTGACAAAGCCATGAGAATTCCCCAGCACTTTTTCAACCAATGAGGCAATGTGGCCGTGTCCCCACAGTCAGTGGAGCCGAGGAAGGAACACATCACTTTGGTTCAGCCTTGCTTACATTTCGCAATCGTAAATTGAACTTTTGGCCTTAATTCTATGTGGACAATATTGCCCAAATATTCGAATTCATATTCCAGCCATGGCCTACAAACACATGGTTAGTCAAGTGAATTACATTTCAACTTATAATATAAAGTCAACCATGCAAAATGTAAATATGTATTATTCACGTATACTGATGTTTTCAGTGT
Organism: Hydrocynus forskahlii; assembly: GCA_037974365.1. Lineage (NCBI taxonomy): Eukaryota > Metazoa > Chordata > Actinopteri > Characiformes > Alestidae > Hydrocynus > Hydrocynus forskahlii. The sequence continues at coordinate 2,098 of JBBPCX010107796.1, forward strand.
GTATATTAAGCATTTAATATGACTAAATTTCCCCCCCCCCAAAAAAACAAAAACTAATTTTATTTCATTTCAGTTCTAATCTAATCTGTTTTACTGCACTTTTTTTGGCTGCTGTAATGTGTAGAACTGAATTAAAGCGCCCCCTTGTGGCAGTATCTTTGCATGTTGCATGTAAAAGAGGCTCATAAGACGAATAGTTATTGTGCTATGAAGTTGCTTTAAATATGTTTTATTAGTGATGTTGAGTAGAACGATGTCACACCTCTAAAGCAAACTTAATTCCGTTTATTCAACACCTGATATTTAACCAAAACGTTCGTTAGCAGTAACAGTGAGCAAGCTTCTCTTCCACAGCAGCTCAATCAGGCTATACAAACGTCACTGTAAACTTCATAGGATCAGTATTGTTAGGCAAGGCAAAGCATGTTTATTTGTATAGAACACATCTCACAGATCAGTCAATGCGCTTTACAGACATAAAATAAGCAGAAAACCAGAAAAAGAAAACAATAAATGTAACTAAAGAATTAATATAAAATAAAAGTAGCACTTAAGATGAGGTGAAACAAAAATAAATAAAGCAATATAAAAGAATACAGCTAGAAGTGCATGAAGTTTGTGGAGATTTTACTGGTAAATGAAAGCAGCGGAAAATAAGTTTGTTTTAAGTTTATTGTTGAAACCGGCAACAGTCAGGGCAAATCCGAGCTCCATGTGGAGCTGGTTTCAACAGCGGGCAGCCTAATGACTAAATGCCATTTCATGTTGTTATGATTCTGATCACCACTAGATTTTCCAGGCTGATATACATCAAATATCACAGAGATATAATTAGGGGCCAAACAACTGAGTGACTTCTAAACAACTAGCCACAATTTGAACTCAGTTGTGTATCTGAAAGTTAGTAGTGGTGTAATGTGTTCTCTTTTCTTGTTTTTTTAGAACTCTAGCATCAGCATTTTGAATAAGCTATAGTTGGCTAATGGTCTTTTTTTTGGGGGGTGGGGGGGCCTTAATGTGATCACTGAAACTACGATCCCCATCCATTACACCAGGGTTTTTGGCATAAGTTGTAGTTTTTGTTGACCTAAATTACAGAGATGCCCTGAGCTGAAACCTTCCTTCTTTGTGCCTAAACAGAACTATCTCTGTCTTGTCTGTATTTAAGCGAAGGAAATTTTGCTGCATCCAGGTATGTACTTTTTTGAGGTATAACCACAGTGAGTAGGACTGAAGTCATTTGGTGAAAGATCTAGATAGATCTGAGTGTCATCTGCATTGCTATGACAAGCCACCATGTACTCTGAGAATTTGGCCGAGAGGAAGCATGTATAGACTAGACGGTATATCCCATTTAAAGATCGTTCCTGAGAGACCAACCCAGTTTTACAAACTGTCCAGCAGTGACTGATGATTGAGTGTGTCAAAAGCTGCTCTGAGATCTAGCAGTACCAAGACGGTTATCATGACAAATGTCATTTAATACCTCTATCAGAGATATTTCGGTACTATGATATCGACAGAAGTCTGCTTAGAAGTTATCAAAGCAGTAATTACTGATTTGGTTGAAAGCCACTTTCTCAATGATTTTGTATATGAATGGGAGATATAAAACTGGTCTATATTTGTTTAGTCTGCCGGTGTCCAGGTTTCTCTTTTTCAGCAGTGGTTTTATAACAACTCTTCTCAATTTTAGCACTGAGAAGAGTTGTTATGATGTGTATTTAGCACTGATGGAACAAACCCCTGACAGTTAGAACTGCTGAGTCCCTTGCTAGACGTAAGCAGCAGATCCTTTAAGTTGCAAGGCGGGGCCTTCAGGTCCAGCACATCCCACATCAAAGTAACATCCATATGAATGCCAGGACCCCGCAGAACATTTCCCAGAGCCATTTCTTCCACAGGTAAGCGATCCACACACACCTGTGATTCATCTGACCAAGCCACCTTCTTCCGTTGCTCCAAGGTACAGTTCTGATGGTCATGTGCAGGTCAGCACACCACCACTGGGTTCCTGAGCAAGACACTTAACCCCAAGTTGCTCCAGGGAGACTGCCCCCTGCAGTTAAGGAATGGAAGTCGCTTTGGATAAAAGCATCTGCTAAATACTATAAATGTAAATGTAAATGTGCCCATTGTATGAGCTTTTGGCAGTGGACAGGGGTCAGCATGGGCACTCTGACCTGTCTGCAGCTTCACAGTCTCATTTGCAGCAAGCTGCGGAAACAATGACTCACTCATCCAGCCATCACAAAGTCACTCAGATCCTTACGCTTGCCCATTTTCCCTTTCTCTGACACATCAGCTTTAAGAACTGATTGTGTACTTGCTGGCTAATATGTAGCACCCCTTGACATTCAATGTTATTCACTTCTTCACCTGTATGTGGTTTTAATGTTGTGGCTGATCCATATACCAAAATAAAGGAATAGGTGGAGGTTGCACTATAAAGATTATTGTACTTAAGAGGAGGGGTAGATTATTTTTCCACTAGAGGGCTAGGGAGCTAAAATAAAAGACCACTGCAACCACAGTGTCTGAGATACATTAATTGCACTTGTGCCCTCCCACACATTTTTCCATACATTCCAGAGTGACTTTGGTAGTGTGTACTCAGGGAGTTGGTATACAAATGAGGCATATCTTTTGTTTGCATTGCAATTTAATCCTACCGCCAAAGTGAAGCTTTCCCAGCTATTTGTCAGCCTGTTATATGTGGTTCCTTTTTTTTGTAAAAAGATCTTTAGACTTACACAAGCTACTTGTCAAGTCTTTCATATGAAACTTTACTCTTAAAGATATATATCACTGTACCACCAACTGTAACTTTCATGTAACAATATATTGTTGTATTATATTAAAGCATGTTACATTGTTATTACCATGTACTGCCATGTGTATACTACTGTCATGTGACAAGGAGTGGGCCTAAATGAGTCATAGCTCCCATTCAGCTCAAATAACATAAGGGGAATGATAAGAAAGGGTGTACACATAGTACATTAGATCCATTCCAACTACCCTGCAGTACAAATATCTCTGTATTTTAGCTTATCGCCCACTCCAATATTACTTTGGAATATATGTCCAAAGGTCATAGCATTCTCCACATATCACGGTTCTTTCAAACTTCACCAGGTATTGAGACCATTTCTTAAATCTGAGCAACTTGTAATACAAAACATATTTAGACACACAGGATAGGTACATTTCAGTCATAATCATAGCAAGTGTAAAAAATATGGGATGGGGAATTCAAGCTTGTGTGGCACTTGGTAATGTTCTTGGTAGTCTTTTCACATCTGCTCCATCCTACCTCTCAAACAAAGCAACTTTACGGGCATTCATTAAACATTAGTGACTTAAACCTATAGGCTTCTTGAGGTTAGCTTTTTAAAATGCTGTTATCAATTCCCATAAAATCCGCTATCACGCGCTGTCCAACTGATGCGTATTTGCTTGTGACTGCATAATGATTAGCTAGTCACATAGAGAACTCAAAGGCATGTCTGATTATGCATGTTTTTCAGGTGGTTTAGTTGGATAAGACTCTGGTTGGGTAGATGGATGGGCTGAATTTGGCCCAAATCCTGGGATACTTGCTGCTTGATCAGCTGGACCTGGATAATTTACAGAAGCGTATGAAGGAGGACTGAGGGCTGGAGCTGATAAAGCTGACTGGAATGCTGGAAATAGTGGGTTTTGATCTGGGTAGATGTCTGTATATAAAGGAGGAGGAGATGATGGATTGGCTGGCTGTGGATACACAGGTGAAGGGTACAGTGGTGGAACTGGTCCAAACGCAGCACCAGGAGGACTGCTCCCAAACGCAGCACCAGGAGGACTGCTCCCAAACGCAGCACCAGGAGCATTGCTCCCAAACGCAGCACCAGGAGGACTGCGCCCAAACGCAGCACCAGGAGGACTGCGCCCAAACGCAGCACCAGGAGGACTGCTCCCAAACGCAGCACCAGGAGGACTGCGCCCAAATGCAGCAACAGGGGGAATGGGCTCAAATGCAGCCTGGGATGGAGGACTAGGCCTGTACGCAGTCTGGCGTGGAGGCCTGGTCTTGCAGGGCTGTCCTGCAGCGAGGATGATCACTGGAAATCTGATTGCTGGGTCACTAGCATAAGGGACATCCAAATAGACCTGAGAATAAAACAGAAAAGTGTCATTTTGGTGAATTGTACCTAAGAAGTACCTAGGAATTGATTACTTAACTGTTTCCTAAATAATTCTTTATTAAATCCAGGTTAATTAATGTGGCATTTCTTAGACAGACTACAGCTTTGACTAATTTTTATTTTATGTTTTCAAAGACACAAGAACCTCATAAGCTATTTCAATAAATGAAAGACAGAGTCTGGTGTTGATTTTAGCTTTAACTATACAGATGACAAAAGGAGTAGTGGGGCCTAATCTTCATTTTTGAGCTCTGCACAAACACTGCAGGTCACAGACAGAGAAGCCACATGAGAGAAAGAAAACAGGCCACTGGTACCTTAAATGTGTACTCCAGTTTAATAATACCGCAATTTTCAAAATTGTAGTCCACGTCAGATGGCATAATCAGGTCTGTGTTAACTGTTTTCTTTGATCCTTTTGGAATGGGATCCCCAACCAATTTGAAAATAGTTTCCAAAGAGTAATTTGTGCGGCCTTGTGCATGGAAGATCTGTTTTTGCTGAAGACTGTACTTCAGCTTGAGCTCGCGAGACGAAGAGTTATCAACATTGGTGGAAACCCTGATGACGTCACCTGTAAAAAGAAAAATAATTAAAATACCCTGTTAAACAGCAGCATTTGTAGCTTATCCTGTTAGTACAGGAAACATAAATACAACACTTAAAAATAATACTTAGTGACATAGTAATAATGTAAACCCACCTTGCATATAACTTGTTTTGTCAATTGTTGCTGTCATTGAGGCACTTCCAGAGGTGAAAAGTGTCATCTTTTTGTCTACAGCAGCCCTCTGAGGGGTCTTGTGCATTAAAGCAAAAACATGGATTAGAGTCATTTCAACAAAGGGCAGTCATGAGATCACATATGTGGTTGGATAGCTTTTTAATACAGACTACATAAATCTAAATTCGAGGTCTTTAACTCTGAATCCAAAAGTCTTCAACTCTGAATCCAAAATTCTAATCCTGAATTTTGTACCCATAGAACACCATGCTTCTACTTTGTGGACACAGGTTGGGGAAGAACCTTTCTATTCCAGCATGACTGTGTCCCAACAGACAAAGCAAAGACATGGTTGGATGAGTTGATGCAGAAGAACTTGACTGGCCCACATAGAGCTCTGACCTAAACCCCATCCAACACCTTTGGGATGAACTGGAACAGAGATTGCGAGCCAGGCTTTCTTGTCCATCAGTGTCTGACCTCATAAATGTTCTACAGAATGAATGAGCACAAATTCCCACAGAAACTTGTGGAAAGTCAAGAAGAGTAGAAGCTGTTATAGCTGCAAAGGGGGACCAACTTCATATTAAACTCTATGTATTTGAATGCAATCACACTGAAATCCCTGTTTGTGTAATGATCAGGGCGTCCCAATACTTTTGTCTATATAGTGTAACTAGTGGCTACAATATCCATGACCAAAAACTGGCTTGAAGCTCCGAAGGCCTCTGCTGTAGATCGAAAATAATTGATCAACAACACTGTCAACATGATTACATTTCTTCAGTAGTTTCATCTTACTAGGCAATACACAACACCTATCGTAAAACAAGTGACAGTCTGACAGGCAGAAAACAAGGAGCTGCTTTATCAGAAGGAAAGCATCTGCCATTATCTAGACAAGCTGCATCAAGCTAATTAGCTAAGAAAACTTCATAATACAAAATGTATTTTTAAAAAGTCCATTCCTGAAGGATAACTTAGTCTGGCATGGGGCTCTGGTTTAGAATGCAAACTGTGACACACTGGCTTTCATTTTTTGTTGTTGCTTGCTGTGTAGCAGTGTAGATTGTTACGTAAAAGCTGATTTAAATATAAATCTGTCTTATAACATTTTCTTTCCATTACAAGCTGTATTAGACAGTTATGTCAGAACGCAATGATTTCAGGGCAAATTCTGCTACTTAAGTCTACATTAATTTTGACTTAATCCAGTTTTACTCTAAAGGAACCACTTAACAACTAGTGTGATTGTGTGGTTGCTATAATACCATTGGTTTTATGGCCAAAAGGTTTGTGTTAAAAAAAGTAGGGCATCAACCAATGCCTCTGATGACTCTCTTCATTTAGTGCCACTGAACCACAAAGGGAGGTGTTAAGTTGCTGTCTATTACCAAGCCATTCATGGTTAAGGGCGGCAAAAAAACAGGTGGAGGAAATCACTCTTGCCTGAAAACGAGTTGGAAAAGCGCACAGAACCACATTAACAGGCTGATTATTTTTAATTAAATCACAACACACCGTGACACACGTCTTATTTTATAACTGACCTGATCTTTAGTGTCTTGAAGTCTGTTTATGAGTCTGCTGTGTCTTTAGCTCTGCAAGGCTGATTTGTTTCTTTCCAGGCAACAGAGCCATGGTGTCGAGACTCTCTTTGCTTCACACTTCAGGCAACTTGCCCCTCCGCCCTTTCTCCCCGTACAATATGGAGACGACTTGACCACAAAAATTAAATCTTTAAACAATCAATACTTGGCCCCTGATCAATCCATAAATAATGCAATACACCCGATAGTAGAGAACATTTTAGCGTAGGAATTCAGTGTAGGTTCAATGAATAATGGCCTGTGGCACTCACACCCATCATCATAAACGGCTTAAAGAGGTTTGTCAAGAGGCTCATAAAATCACTGACTCCCCACTACACACTGGACCCCCTGCCATTTGCGTATCATCCCAACCGCTCAACTGCCATCACCACTATTCTTCACCTGGCCCTCACCCCCCTGGACAAAAAGGACAATTACGTGAAAATACTGTTCAGCATTCAACATCATCATTCCTCAGCATCTGATTGGGAAGCTGAGACTGTGGGGCCTCAACACCTCTCTCTGTAACTGGATCCTTGACTTCCTGACTCAGTCAGTCAGGATAGGAAGCTCCAGCGCCACCACTCTGAGCACAGGAGCCCTCCAGGGCTGTGTGCTCGGCCCTCTGCTTTTCACACTGCTGACACACGACTGTGCAGCCATGCACTGCTCAAACCACATTATCAAGTTCACTAATGACACAACTGTAGTGGAAGTTCCCTGGTGTTCACATCACGTTGAATCTCATGTAGACCCTCAACACCAGCTCCATTACCAAGAAAGCCCTGCAGTGTCTCTACTTCTTACAGAGACTGAGGAGAGTAATGTGTGTATATGGTTGAAATGACAATAAACCTACTTGACTTTACTTGACACATACCATTATTTTAGCACCAGCAGCAATCTTTGGCACAAAGTTGATTTCTGTTACTGCTGTTTTGTCTATCATCCATGAACGATCCAGTCTGGCTTCTAGAATGTATTTAACTGAGCCATGACATCCTTTAAAAGATGGTGGCATATCCCTGTATTTAAAAAAGACAAGAGGAGTCAGTTTTTGTTCTAATAAATAATATTTGTGTGTGTGTAGCATTAAATAACTCTTACTGCTATACAAAGATCCCAGACAAAAGTCACATTCTACAATAGGGATAACTGACCTCATTATGTCAGATATATGTATAACTTCTACATCTCTAATTGTCTCACTGTACAGTCTGTAGAACCAATATTAAATTACTAACAAAAACCTTGACTAAGCAATGGTCATATTTACAGCGCTGGCATGGCAAGTAGCTTATTTATAAGGTAGCTTATAAATAACACCACTGTGTCCTGTAGCAAGAAATTCTGGCTTTACTTTCTTAAAAAAAAGTCTCCTGTTATGAGTTTAATGGAGACTTGCATAGGGTTGCACCATATGAACAAAATATTAGCAATAAGATTATACTGCCAGATATCGCGATGCCTTTCAATATATAAAAGGGCCCATATCAGATTAGCCCCACTCAGAGTTTCAGCCCTGTGCTGCCTTTTGTCTGTGTGTTCATTTCACCTCTGTCGGGATCTTTGTTCAAGATTTGAACTCTCGGTCCCAGCATCACTATTTCACCACATTGTTTATAGGTTTATAATATAGTAATGACGAGCATCATGATACAAAACCAAGAGCTGTCTTGAAATTACACAAAAACAGTATCTGAAATTCACTACTCACCCATCAGGCAGCTGAAACCTAAAAGGAAAAACGTGTCTTCCAGGTCTAATCACATTACCATCTATAGGAAAAAAAGGGAAAATGAGCCACAGCTTGACTACTTTATGGAAACTAAAATAACATCCAGTAGTACAGTCGGCTGCCTGATTTGTTACAATTCCTCCAACTCCCCTGAAAATCATACATATTAATTTCATTCAGGATTCGTGAACTGGATGGTGTAAAATAAACAGATGATACTTACAGCGCTCCCTATTTGTTGTAATGACGTTTGGTTCATTTTTGTCTGTAGAAGTAAGAAAAAAAATGAATTTTAGGGATGCAAATTGCTATAGAGGCAGCAGTTTGATACTGTCGGGATATTTGGGCCATGATACGAAATTACTGTGATCTTTTGAATCTCTGCTGCAATCTTTGTGGCTCTGACTTCCTCCATCCATACAGTCAATATTATGGAAAATAAGCTACAATAAACAGCCTGTTGTCAAATCTTAGTTTTTGCAATGTCACAGAATCAACACATTTAAAATATATCTCCTGATTCTGACTACAGCAGTTTAGCCCCACCCATTCATGCACTGATTCATGAACACCTTTAATGGTTAAAAGATAGACTCTTGGCAGACTCACCTGGAGCTGTGATTGGTCACCCTTTCAAAAATACTGTTCATTTGCATATTGCAGCCTTTTGCCCTCGTTAATACTAATAATAATTGAGCACATCGTATGCATTTTTGTGGCAAAGTTAGAGAACACTCAAATATCCACAACATATATCAAAAACTGCTCTGTTTCTGAGTATGGTGTTGATGCACACCGTTGTTCCACAGTGCTGTGCAAAACAGAAGAGAAAGAGCTACACAGAGCTGATTTTTTTAAAAAGGCCCAGTGTGGTAAACATTATATTCCATTATAGTTACGAGTAATAAAAATCTTTACAGTTGCCTTCAATGTCAATGTCATTTGGTACAATGAAATAGGCATGGCAACTCTCCATCACTTCTTGGTTTATTTTGTTAATATTTTAGTGTACTGACTGCCAAACTCATACTACTGAGATTAGTATACATAATACAAGAACTGGTACTACGTTGTAGAACCAGGGTGTAATGCATAATATGGACACACCTTGTCTTTTTGGCAGTCTTGTGCCATCTTGTGGACTTCAGACGCAAAGTCATCGGAGTAGATGTAGATAAACATCAATACAAGGTTTCCCATGCGTCAATATAACATTGTGGCGAAATATATTGCAACGCCACACTGTATCGATTGTTTTCTCCCACCACTAGTAAATACATCTTCTATTTCTGTAAGGAGCAGATACGTGGGAGAAAATGTGGTACATAAATAGTTTATTTAATGGGAAATGGTATCGTGATTTCTAATTTCCCGAAGGAAAAAATATCCGTAGTAAAACAACAGGAATTTCTACAGAATTTCTGTCAGAACTGCACAGTAAATTCATACAGGTGACAACGGTTATAATGGGAAATATCTATCTATCTATCTATCGTTCTTTCTTTCTTTCTTTCAATCTATCTATTTATTGTGAGGACTGGAAGTAAGGCTGTTCTCTATATCCATGCAAGTCAGCTGTCACACTCCTTACCCTGTTTGGAGGGGTCCATAACAAAAAACTGCTTCAGTTTGAAGTATCTTTCGTGGGAGCTGTACGTGTGGGTCCGATCATTACGTCTCTCGGACCACCTCACGTTTGCGTCCCCTTTGAACTTGATATAGAAAGAGTTGATATGTGCGTCTTTGGCCACTTCCAGAAAGACTCTTCCCTGAAGAACGTCTCCGTTAGTGAAGGTGTTGGTTTCGTTTACTGGATCGTAGAGTAAAGTCAGCTCTTTGATCGTTGAGGACATCATCTCTGCAGGTTAAAGCTCGGGTGAAAGCTTCCCAGGTTACAAACTGCACTCAGGTGTCCTGGTGCTGAAAAATAAACCACAAGAACAGGAACGCCCTCTTCTAAGAGCTTGGAGAAGCAGGAGAGGCTGGAGTCTGTAGAGCTGCGTGGTCGCTCCACCCTCCTCTTGAGCCAGCTGGCCAAGTAATGAGCCAAAAGTAGCGTCTGTGCATCTGTGTAATCATGTTAGATGGATAAAACTTTATCCCAAAGGGAACACCACATACACTGGGTGAACCGATTGTATTAAATTATATAAAATGTACTGAATTTAATGTAAAAATAACATTCAATATAATCGTGTGCAAACAGTACTACATTTTTGGATGGGGTTGAGGTCATCTTTCACACCAAACTCATCCAGCCATGTCCTTATGAAGCTTACTTTGTGCACTGGAGCACAGTGATGCTGGAATAGAAAAGGTTCTTGTCCAAACTGTGTCCACAAAGTTGGAAGCATGGCGATGTAGAAAAATGTCTTGCTGTGCTGAAGCATTAAGACTGCCTTTCAGTGGAAACCTTGACAAACAATTGTGTCCTTATACTTTTGTTCATATATATGTGTGTGTGGGGGGGTGTACAAACATAAGTTAACTATCTCTTTGTTTATTTTGTCAGGTGCTAATATCATGCTATGTCTTCTGTATGACATGTGACCTCATGAGCTTAATGGACATCCCATTCTAAAATCACAGGCATTACTAAAGAGTTACACTCTGTAGTTCGTGATGCAATATATGTATATATTTCTGCACTGATAGATCATGGCCTATTACAATTGGAATTCAATTCGAATGAAGGATTTAGAATTCGGTGCAGCCCTGTCAGTTCATGTTTTCCAACAGTCAGAAATCTAAGATCTGAAGGCATTATATGAATTATAATGTCACTGATTAAACATTCATTGACTACTATTTTTGCACATTTAATAAACGTATGAAAACGAACAGATTTGCTGAAGTAAATCTGTACACTTTTACATGAAGAATTTTCATGCAAATATTTTTATGCATTCTTTGATTTTGTTCAAGAATGTATTACCTCGTGCAAGTAAATCAATGTGTGATTAAATCACCACAGATAATATGTATCTGCATTTATACATCATGCATTAAAAAGTTAGGTTTCACCATTGTTAGGTGTTACAGAAATGTACAATTCTAAGGTTTAAACATTTCACTGGATCTGAAAATGCTACTTATATTTAAAACTGCATAACCAAGCACCAAGTGCTCAAATCTTAGGCCATCATTTTAAATGCAGGTTTTAAAAAGAAGCACCCGAAAAACAAACAGTTTTGTAAGCATGTATAAATGAAGTTTGAATTTTTTTTGCAATAAATGTTGAAATATTACATGTTATACTGTTACATAACATTCTATGTCTTCGTCTTTACTCCTATTAAATAAACATCAAATAACTAAACAAGAAGCAAACATGAGCTATTTATGGCTAGTAGCCTTTACAGAGCTTCTGATAAAGTGCTACTAGTCTTTGATGATTTCGGAGAGCACAGAAAAATGTGAAACTCTCGAGAGTTCTTTCTTCTTTACTGACAGACACGGCGTCTGTCAGGCACAATCGAATAAACACACAAGCCAGAAGTGCTAGCTAGACTGACGTTTTGTAGTACTCGATCCCCCCCTAAATGTCTTTGAATTCTCTCCAGAACTGCAGTCAAGTACTACAAAATGTCAGTTTAGCTAGTACTCTATTTTTTTTCACTTTTATCTTTGCCATAGATCTTATTTATCACACAGCTGGTGGCGTGGTGGCGTGGCTTCCTGTTATTGGAAGTTTGTGGGTTTGAATCCCAGGACTGCTAGTGGCACCACTGAGGTACAATTGAGTAAGGTACCCACACACTGCTCCACAGGCGCTGCCTCACTGGCAGCCCACTGCTTCACTAGGGTGAAGGGGTTAAATACAGAAAAAGAATTTCACATTGTTCACACTGTGTGCTCTGCTGTGGTGTGTTCACATGTGACAACTGGATATTTTACACATATTTGCAAAAGGCCACTTAGCCCTAAGGCCCTAAAACCTTGCTGACCAACAGTCAGTGATGTCAGATGTTTGCCAGATTTTCAGTTCCTGTGACCGTATAATGACCGTCAGCTCATGCAGCGTTTAAAGGTAAGTCTGATGATGCATGTTTTCAGGGAATTCAGTTGGATAAGACTCTGGTTCACTGGCTGAATGATTTAAATTGGCTGCATTTCCTGCTTGACCACAGTCTGTTACAGAGTACGGAGGAGGATGGAAGGTCCGGGTTGATGGAGCTGGCTGGAATCCTGGAACTGTTGGGTTTTGATCTGGGTAGATGTCTGAGTAGGAAGGAGGAGGAGCTTCTGAACTGGTTAGCTGTGAATATACAGGTGGAGCAGGTCCAGAGGGACTGGACCCAAACCCAGGATGGGGTGTAAGACTGTTCCTTCCTAGTTCGTGTGAGATACCCAAGTACTGAAAGTGCGATTGCAAAGGTGAAAGTTGGTCTGCATGGTAAATGATCAATGGAAATGTGATCTTCAGGCCTCTTGCACAGGGGACATTCAGGCAGATCTAAGAAAAATCAAAAAAGTATTTATAGTCAATTATATGTTTATTCAACTGGCCACCACTTTGTTTGAATAGCAGTTTTAATGAGTATTTCAAGTATTCAAAAACTTCATCAATCACAATACTGAGTTGTCCGTTTATTAAGTACGACTTTGCCTTTACACAAATGATAGATACCAAGTTAAATGTCACGTGACTGTGGTGTGTACATTTCTAACATTAATTCAAATGGAAAAAAAAACATAGCTGCCACTCAGCACGCTGGTCCTAGCATCTCACAAATGACTGTACTCTTGAGGTTTTACCCATTATTTTATCAGATTTATGAAAAGAAGAAAAAAAAACAGAATTAGAGGCCACAACCAGAAAAATCACAAACAAAACACTCCAGTGGGCATCAAAACTACTACTGAATACTGAAAAGTGGGGAAAAATTGACTTGTTGGCAGCATGACAGAACCTGAAATGTATTCTTGACATGTTTTACAGCTCCTGATACCCACTGAAAAATGTCTGAACATTACTGCCTAAAAATTTATTTTTCCCTGTAAGGTTAAAGTTCATCCTTTTATGTTGTGTTCATCTGTTTTATGTCCAGTTTGTCGTGACGTTGCTTTGAAGGCCGAAGTGGACTATATGGACAAAAGTATTGGGTCATACCTGTTTTTCAGGGTTTGGGCTGGGCCCCTTACTTCCAATGAAGGACAATCTTAATGCTTCAGTATACCAAGATGACGCCATGCCTCCAGCTTTGTGGACACAGTTTGGGGAAGAACCTTTAAATGTCATTAAAGTCCCAGTTGGTGTAATGGTCAGGGGTCCCAGTACGTTTGTCCATATGTGTGGTGTATGTCATCATGTAACTCGACCAAAGGACCACTGTACATGACAGAAAGAAAAGGAGACTGGTACCTTGAGTACATACTCCACTTTGAAAATGCCACAGTTTGCGGTTAATTCCAAGTTAGATGGGATCTTCAGGTGTGTGTTGATTGTTGGCTTTGATCCAGAGGGTATGGGATCCCCATCCACTTTGAAAATGGTCTGTGATAAACACTTTCTCTGGGCTTGTACAAAGAAGATTTCTTTTTGTTGAAGACTGTACTTCAGCTTGAGCTCGCGAGATGAAGAGTTATTGACACTGGTGGAGACTATGATGACATCACCTTTCAGAACGAGAAAGAATCAAGAAATACAGACTCAAAATGGGCCTAAACATTTCTTGTTAGTACATAATTGTTAAATAATATAAACTGACCTCGCATATATCCTATTTTATCAATTTTTACTCTAACTGAAGCTCTTCCAGAGGTGAAATGTTTCATCTTTTTGTCTGTAGCAGCACTCTGTGGACACTGCAAGTAAAAAAGACAATGCTGAAAAGCATCTGAAGGGGCATAGCACAGAAAAACAACATCAAATATAGGAAACATTCTGACATCTACTTTCCATTCTTGTCGATTCTGCTTCTTGATATGACAGAGTTTACTATTGAATTTTCGTGCTAAGCTAAAAGGGGGTTGCATACAGAGAGGCAATGTATGGACTTTATTCCAGAAAAGTGATTATACGGACCCTTAAACATTGAGGAAGACATCACAACTGAAATACGGGGCAGTAAATACTGATACAGTATCCTGATATTTTGTCCATATCGTGCAGCTCTAATGTATTCCCCAGGTAATGTTGTTTCTGACACATTATAGGTGGGAATAAACTCCTTTAACTCCTACCTAAACTGAACAACTAGGAGATAGACAGGAACCATACAAACACAGTAACCTACCATTAAAAGAGAGCAAATCATTGGCAGAAAGGTGAATCTTGTTTTTACGGTGTGTTGCCTCCCATCTAAACAATTCAGTCTGACTTCCAGAACGTACTTTACTGAGGTATGATGTCCATCAAAAGATGGCGGCATATTGCTGCAAAACATAGGAAAATACAAACCATTATGTTTCTGACATCAGTATTTTAACGTAACATTTGAACTTGGCTTTACCTGTTTAAGGTAAGTCACATTTATAGTTAGGTTTTGATAAATGGTGACTACAGACATTATAAGATGCTGGACAATGATCCCAAATGTCAGGTGCAGAAGTTTTGTGCAGCCTAGAGGATTAGATATTAAGACTAAGAGGTTTTGCAAGTAGATATAATATTTTAACAAAACAAACAAACCAAAAAAATGCATCGGTAAAAAGCCATTTTCACTGTAAAATAATGTAACTAATTTTAACTCCAAGTGATCTTTTCATTAAATTTGTCCTGGCACAGTATAAATAGTTGTAGGCTTTTTATGTAATTATGTAAAACAAAAAACAAAAAAATATTTCTACTAAATGACAATACAATTCTAAACATTATGTTTAGAATTTCTTCTAAATGTAAATGAACTATACATTTAGAAGAAATTAGAACTTAGAAATTAGTTTAATTTTATGAAGTACATTTTTGATGCAGTAACACCTGCAGTGTACATATATACAAATACATCTATTGCAGCTATAACAGCTTCCACTCTTCTTAGAAGGCTTTCCTTAGAACATGTGTGTGTGTGTGTGTATGTGTGTGTATCTACAGTATTCTTATATTTACGTATATATCCACTCCTTATACATATGCATATACTCATTGTGTACATGCATACAACTTGCCTAAGTCTACATTTAGTTTACATATAGTTTACATATTTATGTCTGTATATGTTTTACAATACAGATATCCATATTCTTATTTCTAGATTATATAGTGTACATGTTATACTGTACTGTTGATACATTATTTTATTTTATTCTATTGTTTTCTTAATTTTTGCCGCTCTTAACTTCGTACTGTCCACTTTCTGCAGTAACAAAGCAAATTTCCCACTTGTGGGACTAATAAAGGTTTATCTTATCTTATCTTCTACAAGATTTCCACAATGAGTGATTCCATGGAAAATTTATGGCCATTCATTCTGTTGAAAGCATTTATGAGATCAGGTACTGATGTTGGATGAGTTCATCCCAAAGGTGTTGGATGGGGTTGAGGTCAGGGCTCAGTGTGGGCCAGTCAAGTTCTTCCACACCGAACTCATCCAACCATGTCTTTATGGCGCTTGCTTTGTGCAGTGGGGCACAGTCATGTTGGAATAGAAAAGGTTCTTCCCCAAACTGTGTCCACAAAAGCATGGCATTGTCCAAAATGTCTTGGTCTGCTGAGGCATTAAAATTGTCCCTCACTGGAAGTAAGGGGCCTAGCCCAAAGCCTGAAAAACAGGTGTGTCCCAATACTTTTGTCCACGTGGGCTACCATGTGTTTTGAAACTCGTTTACATACTACATCAGTCTCTTCTTTTAAAAAAAATATAATCAAATGTTGGTTCCCGACATTCAATGACAATGTAATAACATCGTTTTAAAAAAAAACAGTACCAGTACCAGTATGAGCCCATTTGAGCCCATTT
>JBBPCX010107838.1:0-21805 GCA_037974365.1 Hydrocynus forskahlii
TTGAGGTAGTTCAGGCTGAAGCTCAGCTGCGACAGTTATTCTTTCATTGAAATAAATGCAAGATCCATTTATGGAGCTCTTGATAAAAGGATTTCCAGCTTCTGCCAAGTTAGTTTATCACAAAGTACATAGAGCCTGAAGTTTTATTTATAAGCTAAACACACCGCTGATGCCATCAATACCAGTAATTCTGCAGACTGTGCTCAACAGTGCTCTCAGGAGACCGATGGATAAATTAACAAGCAGAAAACTAACAAAAGCAACAGTAAAGTGGAAAGCTCCCATTCCCAGAGCCTCCACTCTAACAAGAATCTGCAAGCTGTCTCAAAAGAGCAAGAGAGAGTGACAATCACAGAGGATTTAGAATGATCGACTGTACTTAAAATACACAGTCATATGCAAACGCTTGGACACCTCTGGTCAAATAAGAGGTTAAAAAAGAAAACATGTACACATCCTCTACAGATAACCCACATCGGGGCATTTTCAATGGAAAGCTTCTGTGTGTTTGTGGGAAAATATTTTTTTCATTTGTTCATTTTTTTGGCATTCTTATATAATCTATCCTTGCTAACATTTTAAATTCAAATAAATAGAAATTATGCAGTAAACTTTGCAGGTCAAATACCATATTTAAATTTGTTCCTGTTGAGGCATTGCTTGCTTAGAAAAACAACCAAATTAATCTTTCCATTAATCCCTTCTCCCTTAATGTCTCTGTCTATCAGTCTGCATGGATGTACGAGCAAAAGTAGGATAAAACTGCTGTGTAAATAGTTCTTCCAGTCAAACCTCCTCAAGAATCATAATCAAATTAACCGCTGTAATTAGATTTACATCGCTAATTATTATCATAACTTAAACAGATCTCTCTCTCTCTCTCTCTCTCTCTCTCTCTCACTCTCTGTCTGTCTGTCTGTCCTTAGGAAAGTGAAGGAGACTCTGCCTTTGTTCCGTCAGTTCTTCAGCTCAGCGTTCAGCCTCACACACGTCAGTCTGGCCTCCATGAAGTTGCCCACAGAAGCCCTCAGGTGAGACGCCTGCACTTCTTCCTGAAGGTCTAAGGTCAAGTCAATATTCAGTCCACAGAATGCTTTTTGCTGCAAATTGACCTTGTGTTGTGTAATTGCTCTCTGGCCTTCAGAAATGCCCTTTACAATTGACAGCACTTGAAAGACCACTCAGGCAGTTAAACACAGTTGGCCTCGCTCTTGGCTCATGCAGAGTTTCACCCGAACCCCACTTACACACACAAATGCATGCTTTGTATGTTTGGTCACATTACTAACAGGGCCACATTTAGATCTGCCATGCTCTTTGGGAGATATTCGCGAAGGCACAAAGGCTACAAAATATGAAAAGACTAAAATGAGACAGAGTGAAAGTGTAGATCGAGGGGGATGGGTTCCCCTTTTGAGTCTTGTGACAGCTTGGTTGTAAAACGCGCTATAGAAACAAAATGGGATTGAATTGAATTGAATAGAATCTATGTTAGTTGTTTAAATGTATGTGCTAGTTTCAAACAGACTAAAAAATCTAGTAATGTCATGTCTGACCAGGACAGTAATACAAGGACACTGACCAAATACCATTAGGTCCACTCATATTTCATAAAGCTGATTTCAGCTCCCTTAATATATGGAAATTTCAAACGATGGATGACACACTTTGTCCTTTACATTGTTATGGATCTTAACCAGTGCATCCACTGGAGGGTAGAGTCAAAAGTTTCTGTAGACAGTAATCTTGACAATGGTTCTGGCCCAATCTCCTCCCAGCTGTTGTGTAATAACAGTTTGTCCCTGTGTCTGGAAGATGGAATGCCATGTAGATGTTTACATTTCCTTATTACCTCACACAACCTCTGCTCAGAATGTTTCTTGAATTTATTTGTCTCATCTCACTTGATCTATTGATCGATCTACACCCCCCCCATGATTTCCAGGCGTCCTCCAGTGCTCCATTACGTTTGTGTCCATGAAAATGTGCATGAAGACGAGCGAAATGTACACAAAAAGTGTGGACAGAAGGCTCTGTCCTTGTCCAGAAATGTATTCGACCTTATGAATAAATGAGCCTTTAGATGAACCCACTCAGGTCAAGTAAAGTAAACCATCTGCATTCTACATTGTCTGCAGCTCCCTGATCTCTCAAAAGTGTTTTTCCGGTGTGTTTTCTGCCTTGAGTTTCAGAAAGATTAAATTTTATAAATGCCATTCGCAATAGTACTTTGTCCTTTCCAATAAAAAGTTTGAAAGGTACAGCACAAACAACCACTGAGTTATAGAGGCAGAGACAAAAATTATTACAACCTTCCCCAGACGCCGACTTGAGTAGAATTGGATGTGTCATCAGTAAAAGGTTATTTTATTCAGAAAAGTAAAAAATTGATTGAATATAAGTATGTGTAAGTGAAGTGGGTGCATCTCTACTTGCTGGTAAATGTTTTAAATCTCTTCTTTGAATTGAAAGGTTTTGCACTTTCTCTCCCTCCCCCTGTCTTCTCTTTCTCCCTCCCTCCTTGTCTCTCTGTTCAACAGGAATCTGTTTTTAGGTCTGACCAGTAACCCCCACATCAATGACATGCATCTCGACATTAGCGGCTGTGAGGTATTTCTCTTAGTCTGTGTTTGTGCGCATGTGTGTGTGTTAAGTCTGATTGCAGATATTGATACTACGATATGAACAGAAAATGCGGTACTGGAAGGAAAAGCAGAATGAATTTGATCCAGGCCATCTATCCGTGTCAGTAGAACAGAAAGTGAACAGTGTGTTGCTGTTTTTGCACCATCTCTTGTGTGTGTGCTAGGTGTATCTTGTATATCTGTCAATGTATCAGGACTGGTTGTGAAAAAAGGCCTACATCCATGATAGCTTACAGAGCAGATTCTCTTTCATTCAGTCGACACACGGTAAACAGCATTTCAAACCCACTGTTTAAAATGGGGTGTGTTATGTATAGTGAAGTGGTTGTGTTGTTATTTTAAATGACATGATGTTGGCAGAACCAAGGACAAATCACATCTAAAATAAAAATCCCACAAAACTCTTTAAACCCCACAGCCTATAAACAGTGAGTACAGTCTTCATTTCTTCACATTTTTATTATTAGATGTTTATGGTGATTTCTGTCGTATGTTTTACAATGTGTACTACATTAACCCTGGTAAAACAGGACTATTAAATTTTCTCTATTTATAATGCACCTTGCAGTTGGCTAGCGTTCTTTAAGAACAGTATACTCACAAAAGCATAAAAACATATTGCCTAGCCCGAACCCTGACTTAACCACCATAGACAAGTTTTTAAATGTTTGCATATTTGGAGTGTGGTGCTCCAAGAGGTACTTCAGTGGAAAAAGTTAAGATACCTTAATTGTACCTTTATTGTAATTTGTTACAAGTACAAAAAAGTTTGAAAGCCCTTAGAAGAACCTATCAAGCAGGAACTGTTTTTTTTAATCATGGTTTACTGAGGGTGTGATGTAAATCTGTGGGGTGGTAGTGGCCTAGTGGGTAAAATACTTGCCTGTGAACCCAGTGCCCAAAGAACCACATGTTCAAAGCCCCACTTTCTACCGCTGTGTCCTCAAACAAGACACCTGTCCCTCACTTGTTCCAGGGGGACTCTCCCTGCAACTAGTGAGTGGAACTCACTCTATATAAGGGCGTCTGCCAAATGTCACTTTGGCTGTGTGTGTGAAGAAGGATGTGAATAAGAGAATAACTGGGATACTCTTCTGTTTTCGTCTTGTACTCTGTTTCTTTCTTTCTCTTTGTGTAGCTGAGGTCAGCAGGAGCAGCTGTGATACAGGAGCTGTTTCCCAGAGTGATGTCCATCGCTACACTGGACGTCTCAGACAACGGTGAGCATATTAGTGCCTCCACCCACCCTAAACTCCATGAACCCGTGGGACAGTGTCGATAATCTCAGCTTTGTTTCTCCATCCACTGCACAGAGACCGAAACAGACCACTTCTCCAACTTGCTGTTTAAAGTGACTCAAACATCAGATGCATTTTATAAAACAGTAGCCTAATAGTAGAGCTGTCCTACTTACAGATGCTTTGAAACAAACAGAATAGCGTGTCAGTGCTGGAGCAGATTTTTTGGGATCCTTTTGGTCTAAAATAAAACACGAAAGCTAAAAAGTGAGCAACAACAAAGCGATCCAGGGGCATAGACTACAGAATCAAAAGAAAAGGAAACATAAGAAAGAAATTGGAAACTTAGTAGAAATTATTCAAGTTGACTGGAGTAAAAATATATTGTTTTTCCCACAAAATATATTTGAGGATCAGTAAAAGTCTGATCAGTTTAAAAGGATGTCAGCCTGTGTGTGTTTTTGTGTGTGTGGGGGTTAAGGCTAACCCATGCATTTTACTTTAGGGTTTGATGCAGACCTGCTGACTGTGTTGCCGGCTCTATCTAGACATCCTTCACTCAAACACCTCCATCTTGGCAAGAACTTTAACATCAAGAGCAGGTATTGGCACTTTTACTCTCAGGCTGTGAATGTAAACTCTGTGGCTACTTTATTAGAAACCCCTCCTTTGTAGCTCCACCTTGCTGCTGATGCTGTTTGTGGTCACTTTCTCTCAGCTGCACCACTCTCAGCCTATATGTATAATGTATCTATATGTGTATTTCTCAAACCCAAGATCGCTCTACAGATAGGTCAGACATACAAACAACATTAATCGGTTAGACGTAGGAACATAAAGCAAGGACAAGCACAAGTTTTTCAGTTATAGAATGGAAAATGCAAGGTATATGACAGGATAAAATTTAAAACCCATAACCTAAAGTGGCTTAAAAGACATTAACTTATGTTGCTATTATCAAGTGATGTACGTGCTTTGAGCATTTCCAATAATATCAGTTTTTGAAGACATTCAGTGTCAAGAATGAAAATAGAATGCAAAGGTAAAAAACACATTTACTGAAAAAAATCTGAAAGCATCCAAAACAAAACAATTTAAATGAATAATATGAGCATTAAACTTACTTAAAAGTCACTGATAACCTCCTTTGTCCATAAGTACATTTTTCACTGCTCTGTCAAATAAGCGTTTTTGGGTTTATTGGATATCGAGATGAAAGTGTGAGAGGTGATAAATTGACTTAATGTGCGGTAAGATCTCTTTCCTGACTCTGTAAACAGAAATCTAACTAAGCTCTTCTCCAAGCAAAAAAAAAAAACCCAAAACAAATATATTAAAAAACTAGTGGGGTAGGTTTGTTGTGACAGCAGCCATTTTACAGGCTGGGAGGGAGGGAAATGATCACATTTAAAGCAGTTTTGCAGGCTTCCGGTTCAAGAAAGAGAAGTTTCTGAGCACCCCGTCATACTCTGTCCTCCCCTACTCTCTTTTCTTCACAGGGTGCTGGATGAAATTCTGCAGAAACTGGTCCAGCTTATACAGGAGGAAGAGTGTGTATGTATTCAGCATTGAAATTCACTGCATACGGCAGCATTAATTATACACTACCTCTCAAACAATTGAGATGCTCTAACTTCTGTTACTTCCAAGAACACACACACTCACACACACACAGGGCACTCTGCTGTAGTGAAGAGTGCCATATTGTGTATTGAATAATTGACAGTGTTTATAATATCATGGCATTCAGGGATCAAGGGAGGTTTCTCTTTGTTTTACAAGTGCACACATCTCCCTCCTTACATACTGATGGTCCTGATCATCTCCCACATGCTCTCTTCCCTTCTCTTCTCTTCTCTTCTCCTCTTCTCTTCTCTTCTCTTTTCCTCTTCTCTTCTCTTCCCTTCTCTTCTCCTCTCTTGTCTTCTCTTGTCTTCTCTTGTCTTCTTTTCTCTTCTCTTCTCTTTGAGAGCAGATCTCTTCACGATTATTTCTGATATTTCAATTTAGTAAGTATTTCCATATTTCAAATCAATATTAAAGTATATTAGACCAATTTTGTACCTAAATCTTAGTCCAGGACACATAGGTAACAATGTGGAAACACTGCATCCATGGAGGTAGTGAACATAAAGCGTCTTCTAGAGAAATTGAGCCTTTCCTTTAAATAACTTCTCTCACATATTCTTGCTCTTGCAGAAATTGCTCCTTTCTTTCTGCTGCACTTTTACCTTTATTGTCTTCCCCCTGTTTCCACTCCATTTACTCATTATCTGCACTCAGGCCACATCTCAGTCTCCTCTTTTCCTCTAAATACAATTCTGTTCGGTTTAGCTCAGTTCAATTGGATTCAATTAAATTAATCTTTCCTCTTCTCTCTCTCTCTCTCTCTCTCTCTCTGTCCCTCTCTTCCAACCTTTGCAGGTGCTGCAGTCTCTGTCTCTGGTGGACTCACGGCTGCGTTCTCGAGGCACAGTGCTGGTGAACGCTCTCGGCAGTAACACGTGCCTCAGGAAGGTTGACTTGAGTGGAAACAGCTTGGAGGACATCGGGGCTAAGATGCTCAGCAAAGCCTTACAGATCAACACCACACTGAGGTGAGACGGAGGGAGAGAGACATTCAGGCTTATGAGGGCGATGAAGTGTGAAAGAAATGTCCATGAGAAGTCAAAATTGAAATTACGTTTGGAAAAAGCCTCATTGCGTTTATGGTGTTCAGTGATAGAACAAATCTGCAGTTATCTCTTTGCACCAAATGCAGTCAGTCAGCCAAATCAGATGGTGCTTGTTCGTTGTGTCTGAAGTTATATCTTTAGTTTTTGTACTGGAGCTACGAGGCTATGTATGTAGTTACCAATTAATGGAAGCTAATATCTAGCAATTATCATGTATCCTGCTTGAATGAGCACACATAAATTGCTAACAAACACTAGATGTCAATAGTAACCCAAGTAATTTCTGTAAATACGTGTCCAACACTTCTCTCAACCCTCTTAAACCGCACCCAGGCCTTCATTAAGGTGGTCACAGTGTTGAGAAACATTTTGGTAGTGTATTTACGGAAAAGATTTGGGTGTCTGTTGCCTTGTGTTATTTGTCAGAAGACTCGTATTTCCAACGCTAAATTATAGAAGGAAAATTTGGACTCCAAAGTATTGGCTAATCTGGGGTAAGTGGAGAATGTGGTAATTTTTTTTTTTCTTCAAAATAATAATAGATGTCTCATTAGATTTCTAAAACTGCATTACTCACTGTTATCTATGATAATGGTGAAACGGACAAATAAAGAACAGATTTAACAATGGCTGATAAAACTGTTTTAGCTCTTCAGTATACTTTAGCCCATATTGTCCTGCCTCTAACAGGAGTGTGACCTGGGACCGCAATAACACCACTGCTACTGGACTCATGGACGTGGCACGAGCTCTAGAACAGTAAGACATCCACATATCCGCACACACATACTGATTTTGTAGAGGTCAGCTTTCAAACACAATAAACTTGCACCTACAGATAAAATGTGACAGAGGGTAATTTTAGGCCCGGTCAGAAGTGATAAAGGTTATATGATTTTTCAAACATCTATCCTCAGGAAATCCAGCAACAAGACACTCGCATAGACCCATAAAAATCCTCATTATGCTGGTCTCATACACACCCCTGGGCTGAAGTTATTTTTTGTGTGATGAAACAGGCCTGATTTAAAAATTAGATACAGAAAATGTGAAATTCCCCATTACTGTTCTCTCCTCTCCTCTTCTCCTCTCTTCTCATCTCTTCTCTAATCTTTTCTTCTCCTCTGTTCTCTCCTCTCCTCTTCTTTTTTCTTCTCTCCTCTTCTCCTGTCATCTCTTCTCTTCTTGTCTTCTCCTTTCTTCTCCCCTCCTCTCTTCTCTTCTCTTCTCTTGTCTTCTCTTCTCCTCTTCTCTTCTCTTCTGTTCTCTCCTCTCCTCTGCTCTTCTCTTTTCTTCTCTCTTCTTCTCTTGTCATCTCTTCTCTTCTCTTCTCTCCACTTCTCTTGTCTTCTCCTTTCTTCTCCCCTCCTCTTTTCTTCTCTTCTCCTCTTCTCTTGTCTTCTCATCTCTTCTGTTCTCTCATCTCCTCTCCTCTTCTCTTTTTTTCTCTTCTCTTCTCTTGTCATCTCTCCTCTTCTCTTGTCATCTCTTCCCTTGTCATCTCTTCTCTTCTCTTCTCTTCTCTTCTCTTCTCTTGTCTACTCCTTTCCTCTCCCCTCCTCTTCTCTTCTCTTCTCCTCTGCTCTTCTCTTCTGTTCTCTTCTCCTCTCCTCTCCTCTTCTCTTTTCTTCTCTTCTTTTCTCTTCTCTTCTCTTGTCATCTCTTCTCTTCTCTTCTCTCCTCTTCTCTTGTCTTCTTCTTTCCTCTCCCCTCCTCTTCTCTCCCCTCCTCTTCTTTTCTCTTCTCCTCTTCTCATCTCTTCTCATCTCCTCTCTTTTCGTCTCTTCTCCTCTGCTCTCCTCTCCTTTCCCTCCTCTCCTCCCCTCTTTTCTTCTCTTTTCTTCTCTTCTTTTTTCTTCACTTCTCTTATATTCTCTTTTCTTCTCTGCTCTCCTTTTCTATATTCTTCTCTTCTCTTCTCTTTCAGTAATTTCACTCTGCAGTACATGCCCATTCCCTTGAGTGATGTCACACAAGCATATCGAATTGCCCCAGAAAAAACAGAGCAAGCTCTTACCAAGGTATGTATCTTAAATCTATATCATCTGTATGTACAGTTCTAGACAGTGTTTTAAACTCACTATGCTGTAGTGTTTTGTATTATTGTATTATGTAACCTGTATGAAGTATGATTAATCTGCAAGAATACGTTTATATCATAGATTAAGATCTTTTAATCCTAAAGAGTACATTCACTCTCCACCGTGTCCTATGCCTCCAGCATGTAGATGGACATTCTGTTGGTGTACGATTTGTCAGCCATCCTCATATATGTCGTTGGACGGTCTGACCACAGGAACACTCTTGGCCAGATATTTTTTAGGTGATGGACCACTCTCAATACAGAAAAATAGACAAGGGGATGACATCAGTGTCACTAGGTTTAGATTAGCCAAATACAAAAGCACCCATAGATATTGGCTCAAAGTGACCATTTGTGAAAGACTGGAGTTGTCTTGACACAAGCTTTGTGCGCCTGTTTCCGATAAAGTGGCCAGCGAATGTACGTCGACTTCCAAGCACCTCTGCATTCTCAGGTGTAATGTTTTCAGCTGTATTTACTCCAGGTGCCCCAGTGCTTCTGATCCATAAACATTCATGCAGTCTCATGTCATTTAACATAGTGTAACTCATCCATTAGCCAAATGCACATAAATGAGAAAATAGTCCAGCTTGTGAAATAAATAATGCATCAAGTGTGCCTTGCAAGTGTGCATGCGTTTGACGCAAAGGCCACGGATTTACTTATTCACACAAGATCACAGAGGGAATTTGAGTTGGAGAGGCTTTTTCATCTTTACTTGAACACAGTGTTCAGATCTCAGTCGAGTGTGTGTATGGGATGACAGATGAAGAGAGCCGGGCGATTTGGTTGATGGCTTCTCGTCTGCTGTTCCAGATTCAAAGAGCTTTACTGAGGAATAATCAGACTCAGCGCTTCTCACAGAGACAAGCTCTCCGGCTACACCAAGGCCTGGTGACCAGCACAGCTGAACAGGTGTGTGTGCGTGTGTGTGTGTGTGTGTGTCCTACACATAGGTATTTAACATGTTTTGGAAATGAATACCCACATTTTCAAAAGGGTAGAATTCTAACATCCCATTATGAAAGCAGTTTATGATCTTAAGGTTCATCATTTGTTTGCATGTGGTGAGCATAAGAGGTGATCTGGTCCTGATCGTTCTGTTTGTTTAGTGATCTTTGTGCTTTAGGCGTGTACGGCTTAACCTGTGTTGGGCAACAGCTTCACTACAAATAACAAAGTTGCAGTGTAATAATTCGTTTAGCTGTATTTCCCAAAGGTGTGGAGATAAAATCACTATATTTTAAAGCAGAGGCTTTACAGTAGTGAAGCTGTTTTATCAGTCAAGTAGGGGAAGGTGTAGCCATCTTCCCTGAGTTATATCAGTATTAGGGATGTCAAATGTCAAAATAATTTTTACTGTTATGTCATTAATGCCCGGAC
The DNA here is from genome assembly GCA_037974365.1 of Hydrocynus forskahlii. Lineage (NCBI taxonomy): Eukaryota > Metazoa > Chordata > Actinopteri > Characiformes > Alestidae > Hydrocynus > Hydrocynus forskahlii. The sequence continues at coordinate 10,025 of JBBPCX010107838.1, forward strand.
CTAATTTTCCCTTAATGTGGGACAATTAAGTAAATCTTGAATCTTACATTTTAACTATTGTTATATACGTATTATATATTTTACTCTTATTTTACTATTTTATTAATATTTACAACCTTACTATTTTGTACTGTATAAAGGGTATTTTCTGTCCATTTTTAAACCAGCACATTTATATCTACATGAATAGACAAAAGTAAGCTTATTCAGAGTGTATTTATTACATTGAGTAACATTATTTTCATGGTGTGATGCAGGATTCATTCAAACCTGAACACATGATCGCGTGATTTCCACGATTTCCAGTTCTGAGAGTGAGTGCAGCAGTGGCTGCATGTTCCACCCAATGAGTGTATTTATAAATGATAATACAATTTAGTTTGTGCTGTTGTACAATGCATTCTTTGGCAGCTTAAAATCTTAGTTGCTCTTCTCCAGCTCATCACTCGCGCAGCAACTTTTTCAGGGTTGCCAGATTGGGCACAACCTTCCACTTTTTAAATTTATTGTTTATTAATGAATTAATGGAAGTCAGTGATCATTGATGTTTCAATCAAGAGGGTTTACTTTAAAACTATAAATATTCAATAGTCGCATCCCTAATCTTGTACTTTAAGATATTTCTATTTCCTTTTATAGGTCTGCTCATGCTTGGCCTGTCTCTCTGTGATACTGTGAGCTGTTTTGTGTTGTTTGGTGGTGTTGATGTGTGTACGTGACTCTGTGTGTCTCCCTCAGGTGATGGAGCGCTTGTGTGTACGAGTGCAGCAGCAGGTGTGTGTTCTGCGCGGCGTGGCGGAGGTGGAGGAGCTCCAGGCCGCTAAACAGGTCTTGAAGGAAGCCCGCAACTCTCGAGCAGTGAGTGTTCCTGTGTGAGCCGAGACTGGATAATAATAACGGCTGAAAAATAATGCACTGAATCATAAAACTAAATAAAGACAGCGAATTTCTGACTTTTGGTCTCAGAGGTCTCTGACTTCTGAATCTAATTTGATTTGACTATATGGATGTAATTCATTTTTTATATATATATTTTTTGTTTTTTTTAGAAATAAACAACTGTAACTGGATGAACTATTTGCACAACTTTCTAAAACTGTCCATTTGTATACTGTGCTTTGTGGATTTTTGCATTAAAAACTAGCCTTAAAAATTATTTTGGCCAAAAATTTAGCAAACTTTAACTGATTTTAGTTTTGAATCTTATCATAACAAAGTAACACTTAAATCATCACCTTCAGGTGCACCTTACATCCTAAAAACAGCAAAGTTGTTCGTTTACCACATTTGCTTATTTGGTATCTGTTTTGTCAAGCTAAATTCTGTTTTATCACCCAAAACAGAATTTAGCAAGAGACTAAAAACCTACCATTTTTAACCAGAGTTCAAAGAAGTTTCCTACTCCTCCGGATCGCTAGCTAGGATGCGTTCAGTTGTGCTAATTTCCAAGGATAAATGAGAGCCTGCTGGCTAGGTGCTGTCCGGAGCAACACATTCAACCAACTGCGTCCAGCTCAGTATGGATTGTTTTTCAGAGACATAAAATCTTAATCACTCCTTGTTTATGAAAAAAAACAGGTTTTTAAGATGATGGTTATGAGACCTGTGCAGAGGTGCCAGACTGGACTGGATCCTGTATTTTATGCAACTTGGCATGCTTATTTTTACTAGTGAATGTTTTACCTTGTAGCACTGTTCATTTCCATTTCTTTTGTGTATAAGTCTCTCTCTCTCTCTCTCTCTCTCTCTCTTTCTCACACACACACGCACACACACACACACACAGCTCTATCCGTCTCTCTGTGAGTTGGCTCATGTGCTGTCTGTGGATGGACCAGTCAGACAGAGGCTAGACTCTCTGGCTGGGGAGTTGGCCAAGGCTGCGGATAAAGAACTGCAGGTACACACACAAACACACACACACACCTGCACACACACACACACACACACACACACACACACGCGCACATACACTCACACACACACACACGCACACACAAACACGCACACTCACACACACACACACACACACACACACACACACACATACACACACACACACATATACACTCACACTCACTCACACACATACAGACACACACCCACACACATTCACACTCACCCACACAAACACACATACATATACACATACATACACACACACATCTACACAAACACACACACACACACACACACACACACTTGCTCTCACCGCACCACACATTTGTAGTTTCTCACACTGTAGCAGCTGAAAAAGGCTCAACGAATGCAGCATTAGTTCTGCAGTCACTCACTAGCACCACCTGATGGATAGCACCTAATGGAAGTCAGTAGTCCAGCTGACTGCCTCAATAGTTGACTGATTCATTGATTCATTTGTTCATTGGCAGGTGATCGTGGACTCTATGGTATCTCTGTGCCGAGAGCTGTGTCCCCTTTCGTGTACTGCGGCGGAGCGACTGAGTCCTCCTCTGTCTTCCGTCTCAGAACGAGTGTCCATCCCTCGCTCCGCCATCCGGACCGCACTGATGGAGAGAGCGGCTCAAGACATCCACCGGGCACTGGAGTAAGGGGTGGAAAAGGGGGAAGAAATGAGAGAGGGACAGGGGAAAGGAGAGCAGAAGAGTCCATCCAAAAGTCCAAACTGTGAATTTGCACATTGAAATTAAGTCAAATGGAGTTTAAACAAATGAAATCAAATAAAATTAATTTGAATCAGACTGAACTGGGAATGGGCAGAGAAACAAACACTAGAATCATAGGAGCACAGGGAGCACAGAGAATGAGAAAGAGGGAGGATTATGGATACTGAGTGAAACAGTTGAGAAGGGATGAAAGTGTAAGGCTGGGAAGGGGGAACAAAGAGAGAACAAGGACGAGGAGAAGGAGGGAAAGGAGGAGAAAAAAGTGAGGAAATGTGAATGGAGTAAAGGAGTGGATGAAGAGTGCTGGCATTTCCTATGTAAGTGTGTCTTTTTATCTTTATCTCTCTCTCTCTCTTTTTCTCTCTCTCAGGGAGGTAAAGCTCTCTGTAGTGTCGTATCTCACCAACTCTATCGTGGATCAGATCTTACAAGAGCTCTACTCTACACACAAAGCTTTGGTACGACCAGTTTTCTCTCTCTCTGTTTCACACACACACACACACACACACATGCACATCACTATCTTTCTGTTGCATCCTGACAGTCTTTGTTAATCTCACATCTCACAAATAGAAGGAAGAAGATGAGAAAATAGGAAGAGAAAGGATAAAAGTAGCAAGGAACATTAAAGACACGTAAATAAAATATGTTAAAATTTGAGACAGGGGCACAGAATTTTTTTCTGGTTTTCCAGTTATCGAGGGTTTCTAAGATCTGTGTTCCAGATCTTAGTTCCCATTACATGAAGTGTGACCGCTAAATGTTTCTTCACCATATTTGAGTGTAAATCTAAGCACTGATAACTTAGATATCATTGAGTTTAATGATTACATTTTGGTCTTAAGCCTGTCAGTTATTTAAGTAGCAGAAAAGTTTCAGTTAGAAGTTCAGAGGATTGGTGTAGTCATTATTACTTTGTTATTTCACATTCAAGTACATTTTATAATAACTACACTGTAGATAAATTAGACGCAAAAAGCTAATTTTGGTTGTTGGTAAGAATTAGAAATTACTTCATGATAATGTCTATTAACAGGATTTTAGTTGAAGTATCTGTCTTGAGATTTGATTACTTGAAATTGTGACTATTCTGGATATTAATTGTATTACTGTATGCTTACAATCATCTACTGCTCTTCATTATGAGCACATCTAAAATTTGATAATTTTTTTTTACAGATTCCTGTTATTTGAATCTTGAGATCGTACAGGACTAGCTTATTAAAGTAATAATGAAAATTGATGTTTCTGGATTATTTTTTGTATATTTCTACCCGTTGTAAATGTAATCTAACCTTTCGCCTGTGTTTACATTGTCTGCATTTTCATGAGCAAGGTTTCAATGACAATGTATTAGTGATACATTTTTAATAACTCTGAGTGTGGTGTGTGTGTTTGTGTGTGTGTGTGTATGTGTTAGACCCGACAGGTGTCTCAGGTGAAACAGTGGGACGGTATATGTGACGGTGGAACAGGCCGAAGGTTACACAGACACAGAGACTCACTCGAGATCACTGATGAAGAACTAGGCACCAGCATTGTGAGTGTGTGTGTGAGTGTGTGTGTGTGTGTGTCCACTCTATTGTTGTATGCAGTTTATAAAGGTCAATGCTTCTTCTGTACTTCAACAGGGTAGACATTTCAGTACTCTTAATACTTTCACTTCTTTATTTAAAAGTTCCAGAGAATTAGGAACTGTATTTTTTCAGTTCACACTGTCCATTTGTGTAAACTATGCTGCAAAACTAGTCAATTTTTAATTCATTAATTTGTGATGTCGCAAAAAACAACACATTAGCATACGTTTGCCTGTTCAGTCTACAGTAGCGTAGCCGGGCCCATTCACACTGAAGGAGTGATTTAGCCTGTACTGCTTTTTGAATGGGGCACAATTTGCATACATTATTCTCATTTACATATACGACTCTTAAAGGCACAGCACCACAGCCTGCTGTATCATAAGGCATAAAGAGAGGCTTTAAAACAGTCATTAAAAATTAATTCTGATTGTTTTTGGTGCATAAAACCACACAAATGTAGTATGTGGACCTCAAGGATAAAACATGGATGATATGGATGATAAATCTGGATGATAAATATGCTAACACTGCTATTATGTTATTTTCTGTATTCTGTAATCTCATCAATTTAAGTTTTTTTTCTGTATTCAGTCTAATAATCTTGGTGTCTTTCAGGTTATATTTTGCAATCGTGCTGTTTTAATATCGAACAATAGCCTGGTATTATGGCAACCACAGCATGAAGAAGTAATAAATGCTGCTTTGTTTATGTCTTCAGGACACTATTGCCATTAAGAAGCGCAGCTCCCGGACCAGGCGAATCCGGCCTGTATCCACCAGACTGAGTGAGTGTCTGTCTTTCTCTCTCCCTCTCTTTCGAGCCAGGTCTCACGAGCTTTGGTGAGGCCATCACGATATACAAAAACGTGCTGCGACACCGATTTAGGCCTTTTTTTCATGCTAGGACAACACTTCTTTTTTTTCGTGCTAGGACAACGCTTCACTACTCTATGTATTTTAATGCGCACTGTGTAACATCGCGAGTATCAGCGCTAACTGGAGACTGAGGGACAGTAGGAGAGAAATAATGAGTTGATTCCTTATCAGTTTTGTTTGCAAAGCGGTTGAAACAGGTTGAAAGGCCGTGAGACGGGGAAGTCCCTAACCCTAACCCTAAACCTAACCCTAACCCTAACCCTAGCAGTCACCAGCGTGAACGCAGCACGTTTTTGAATAGATGTTATGTCGTGATGGCGGCACGAAAAGTCGTGAGATCGGGTTGCTCTTTCGCCATTCCTCTACTCCTCCATCAATCCGTCTCCCTCTGTTGTTACCTCTAGTGCTCCATTAGTAAAAGTGCCCTGCTGGGCTGGATTATGACCTTCTCTTTCTCTCACACACACACTTTTGCTCTCTCTCCCTCACTCTCTCTTTCTCAACTCTATTCCTCTTTGAGATTTCTGACTACTAACAAATGAAAGTGCTATTGTGTACAAATAAGCTGTTTACGAAAATGAGTTTCTTCCTATCTCTGTGCATCCATCCGTTAATCTATCCATCCATCTGTCTTTGTATCCATCTGTTTTCAAATCAGTCAGAATGTCTGCATATCTGTCGGTCTGCCTGCCTTTCTAACAGCTTGAAGCCCAGCAGCCCCACTCATTATTTTCGTGAATAGGAACATTGCACTAATTCCCTAACTCTTCATGTGTGTGCTTCAGGAAAATGTGTGCATCCATTCTGAAAAGACAGAAGGTTTATGGAGCTTGGCTTAATATTCCCCTTGCTGTCTTTGTCACTTTCTGACTCTTTTTTTTATCTATCTCCCCCTTCAAATTTGAATTAATGTGGCTTTACTGGCATGAACTGTAATTAACAGAGCAACAAAAGGAATCCTTAATACTCATAATGATAACATAACAAAAACATATTTTTAGGGTTTTTCTGTTATGTTAATAGAATATAAATGAATATCAGAATATGAATATATATGGAGAATGCAAGTAGTGTATTGGTTAAACAATGGTGTTAACATGGAAATTTTGACCATTTAAATCATCTTTAGGAGTACAGACTGAAGGTTTGTTGTGATAGAATTTGTAGAATCTGATTGTAGCCTCTTGTTGAAATAAAATAAATAAAAACTTTGATGGCTCTCCTGATAAAAAAAAACAAAACAGCAAAACAGAATTTCAATTTGATTATTTGTAAAACATACGGGGTCAAGGAGGTCAACCAATCTGGTGCTGACCCCACAAATGAACTACAGTAACATAAAATCCATGCTGGTTATGATGAAAAGCTGTCAGAACATCAGTGCATCACAACTAGCTGCGTGTGGGGCTGCGCAGCCGCAGCCCGGTCAGAGTGCCCATGTGGACTCCTGTTCTCTCCTAAAAGAACCTACAATGGGCCTGTGAAAATAGGAACTGGACCATGGAGCAACGAAAGAAGGTGGCCTGGTCTGATGAATCACATTTTGTTTTACATCATGTGGACAGCCAGGTGTGTGTGCCTGGGGAAGAGATGCCACCAGGATGCACTACGGAAAGAAGGCAAGCTGACTGAGGCAGTGTAATGCACCGGGCAATGTTCTGCTTGGGTCCTGGCATTCATGTGGATGTTACTTCGACACATTCCGCCTACCTGTTTCAGACCAAGTACACTCCTTCATGGCAACAGAATTCCCTAATGGCTGTGGCTTCATTCAGCAGGATAATACACCATGCCACACTGCAAACATTGTCCAGGAATGTCATGAGGAACATGACAAAGTTTTGAACTTACAGTCAGTGTTGCACTGTCTGGACATCGGTGGTGTAAACTGGAAGCTGCAGTCAGCCTGTGGAAATCCAGTCATTGTCATGTTTAAGTTCATGTGGATCTTGTTTTAACAAAATGAAAAAATGGTATTGAATTCTTGAAAACAATACATTCTCTGATCAACATAACAAATGCAAACAAAACACAATGTATTTTTTTGCAAATATTTTTCCACAATTTTTGAAACTGCCATCATCAAACAGCTCAGTGGGGTTGGAGAAGAGCGCTCTGCCCACCCAGAGAAAGCAAAGCCAATTGTGGTCACTTAGACTTCAGGCCAGAATGTACCAAGTTTTAAATGAAAAAATTCTTCATTTCAGCTCTAATTTGAGTAAATGGGAAAACTGGGCTTAATTGTAATTAACTACACAAAACTATGCGATTAATTATGTAGTTTGAAAGCACTTTCTTAAATACATTATGTGATATTGCCTATCTAATCTGTATTGTTGAACTCATTATTATATTAGAAATATGTCATTTCTTTCTCTCTCCCTCCTTTCTGTGTGTCAGGTTTGTGTGATGACTCCAGTTCATCTCCTCCCAACTCTGCCACTCAGCTTCCCTCTCCCCTGTCCCGCTCGGCATCGTGGGAAGGCTTGTCTGCCTTGCCAACCCAGGGTGCACCACTGCACCACGTGACTCGGGTCAGACCGAGGCCTCCACGCCGGCACAGAGGAGCACTGCTGTCATCTGACTCTGTGAGATACGAGCCTAAATATTTAACACACACTGCAGCCTTTATCAGCCATGCTTTATTTCCTGTTGAGTCAGTTAGAATCACTGCAGCGATGTTCACAGTACGAGACTTCATTAACGCCTTGACGGTTCACATCTGTGATTGTAAGTGACCCATGTATGTGTGAGCAAACCTTTTTCCCTGAAAGAAAGAGCATGTGCAGAATTTAAAGGCATTGAAATGAATCCTGTCCAAAAGAATCAAATTAAGTCAAACTGAAATGAATTAAATCCAAATACATCTAATCAAATCTAAATTCATTGAACTAATTTGAACTGAGTCACATCGGATCCATACCAAATGATCTGAATGGAATCGGAGTGAATCAGATTGAAACTGAAGTGTAAATGAGATTCATTTTATTGAATCTAATTGATTAGAATGAAAGCAAATGAAATTGAATTGAATCCAATTTGCATTACGAACATGAATTCTGCTCTAACTATCCATATTATGGTCACTTGGTGAATGCATCTAGGACCACACATGATAGTGGCTCGCACAGCTGCAAAATACATGAATTTGTGACACGTCAACCCTATAAAGTAAATATAGCCATAGGGGTCTCACATATTCATGCTTATATAGTCTAAAAGCTGCTGATTCATTTCTAAATGGAAAGGGTACAAAGGTCAAAGGACCTTGTTTAAGAGCCTTGGAACGCCAGGGGTTTTCCCTATACGCATCCACACGGTGTTCTCTAATGAATATTCATGTTAATAAGCATGTGTACTTAAGTATTCCTCTTTTAATATTTGATTCATTGAAAGGCCTCTAGTGCACCAGCGTGCAGACATGGTTATATTACCCTTTGAATAATGAACAGCAGCAAAAACTGCTATCACTGTAACCACGCAAAGCAGGGAATATTCTAATAAAAGTCAAACATTAGACTCTAGACTAATGCATCAACAGAATGTTTTATTGATAAAATCGGTGCGGGTCTATTGATAATAGAAAGCATTCAGCCTTGCAGATGAGAAAAGATATTATACCAGACACATTAGATATTAAAAGAGCCTCCAGTTATGAGTACATATGAGAGAATAAGAGATTTCCAGGGCTTGTGTGGGTGAGCCTTCGTTTATTAAAGCGTATAAGAGAAAGAGAGAGGGTTTGTGTATACGTGTAAGCGCCCAGTCTTTTGTGCATATTTCACGAAACATAATCTGGCACATTGTCACAATCCAACCAGGACGGACCCAAACATGGACTACAAGAAGCAGACAAGTTTATTCCGACAGGCAGAGTGTAGCAAAAAACAAAAACAAGTGTAGTCCAAAACGAGAAGGCAGTTTAATTCACAAATAAATCTGAATCATCGTGCAAGGAAACTGAATCAAAAAGCCAGAGCCAAAAGGATCAAAGTTCAGTAAGGCAGTCCAATGAACAAACAAATTGATAGGGGCAAGACAGGGATCAGGGTCGAGAAAAACTAGCAAGAGAATCAAAAATAAGAACATCAAAAGAGAGACAGACAAGAGTGCTCTGTATGCAGGGTAATCCGCTGGCAGTCCTTCGTAAAGTGTTTGATTTTCTGCCACAATAATAAAAGCAACACCAGTGCAATCCTCCTAAAGATCAGATTTTTAGCTGCTCGTGCTTTTAGCAAGATGCTTGTTGAGCTCCTCTTAAAGACCAGATCACACTGACCCAACAAACACACATGATACCTTGGAGGCACAAGTAGACTCCAAGCAGTTAAAAACACAAACATCATCAAACACCAGCAAACCCAAATGCGGAGTTGGTGTGGCGGAGAATGCGAATGTTCAGAAATGCTTTAACAGGGGCGATAGGCCCTTTTCTTAGTTAGTGCTGGCGTACCTTGGCATTTTACATATGAGGTGAATCAGTACTGTCTGGACAGGAAAATCACCAAACTGTACTGGACACCAGACCTCCAGGACTGGAGTTGAACACCCCTGTACTTCAGTGTTTCCCACCATTCAAAATGCTGTATCCATGCATCCTTCTATGTTTTCCCATTCTCCCGGTTCTAAACTATTCTGTTGTCGAATGTTGTCCATGTTATCCACACTGTTCTCCCCAGTCACTCTTTTGTAGAATGTTCTTGCCTTTTCACACAGTTCTTCTGTTTTTACAGTATTCTGAAAACATCTCCCATGTCTGCATTGTTCTGCTGTGTTCTCCCCATCCACTCTTTTGCAGAATGTTGTCCCCTTTTTCATGGTGTTCTTGAACCTTTAATCACAGTGTTCTGCGATGCCCACACTATTCTACAATGTTCTCACTCTGGTCAACAGTGTTCTCCCCATTCACACTAGTTAACAATGTTCTCCACTGTTAACACTGTTCTTGAAGGTTCTCCCTAGAACGTTCTCCTACATTTACACTCCTCTGGAATGTTTCCCATTCTGAATCTTCAGTGTTGTGCCCATATACACTGTTGTACAATGTTGTCCCATATTCACACTATCTTAGAATTTCTCCCATACTTACACAGTTTTAGGATGTATTTTTCCTATTCACTCTGTTGGAAAATGTTCTCCCCTGTTCACGCCAGTTCATTTGGTTTACCAGTTCTTTTCTTAACCTTTCTTAAAGAACTGCCAACACTGGAATATTACAGAGCTAAGAACCTTGACCATGCCTGTGAGCCTTGTTGCCACACTCTTTAATGCTTAAATCCAGTGCTATTAGGAAACCTCCCACTGAGGCTGCATATCCGTGTGCACATTTACATGCTGACTTTTTATGTGACTTTTATTACCTCCTCCCCACTCTTCATCGACCTTCCACATAGATCACTACCCAGTGTTCCATAATGAATAACTCGGACTGGGGTGTGTTAGTGAATGAGATCTGTGCTCTGAGTATCTGAGACCCTTGCATTTAAACAATCTCAGATGACCTCACTTTCCGTGCTCCTCATGGTCATTTAAAAATGATTGTAAAACGCATAAATAACAAGTGCTCTTAACTGAACTCATGCATAATTCCCATCTCATGCTCCGGAATCTTGCGGCCAGCGTCTGCTCTCTTGGATTTTTTTTCCGGAGTGCTCTGGCACTGCTCCAAAGTGAGCTTTGCAGAATGAGTAAAGGCAGCATGAAGCTGAGCTCAGCCTGCATTTGCCTTCATCATACAGGGATATTTCAGGAATGGCTGCCCTGTTCTGCACACATTAAAGGCTCCTCAGGCTGAATATGAGAGCTTTTGGCACAATTGTAGATATTTAGAGTGGAAATATGCGTTTTCGCACATTCCGTGTGATTTTTCTTTTTATTTATTTAATCTGTAAATCTATTGATCTGTTTTTTTAATAAATGGACTAATCTAACTATTAAGTGTCTGTTACAGTGCAAAATAAATGTTAAATATTGAGCAAGAAACCTCATCTCTGCTCAAGCCAACCATCTTTCATTTCTGTATCCCCTGCAACAGTGTTTCAGAGTATTTAAGTTCACCCCCTTTTACCCAGAGTTGTCAGTCCTTAGTTTGACCTCCGCTTTTTTATGCTTAACACGACTTGTCTTCAGTTTATATCTTGTGGCTGTTTCTGGTTTTGCGTTATTAAAGTTTAGTAGAACTTGCGCCTCATCTTCCTGAGCCCACACCATGACAAACCTGAATTTGTAAATTCTGTATTGAATACTAAATTGCTTTTGTTCACATTAATTTTTGCATTTTTACTGTTTTGTTAAAGGTTTTTGCATTAAACACTACTGTGTTTAGCACCAAAATGCAACACACCTGGCAAAAAACAGAATACAAAAACCAAAAAAATGACCCTTTTTATTTATTTGTCTGGCAGTCGGATGTTTGGGGGTGGATTTGGCTTTAGGATTGGGTTTTTGGATTTCGTTTTCTATTAGCATGAAAAAATTGCCATAAACCCCCAGGCTATAACAAACTTCTTCTTCTCATCTACTTTCGGCTTCTCCCAACACACACAGTCTCTCCTCAGCATCCTCCTCCCAACACACTCAGAGTCTCTCCTCGGCATCCTTCTCTCTCCCAACACACTCAGAGTCTCTCCTCAGCATCCTCCTCCCAACACACTCAGAGTCTCTCCTCAGCATCCTCCTCC